>JACXGJ010011649.1:0-19417 GCA_016801105.1 Esox niger | reverse complement strand
CGACGTCACCAACCTTCTGACACCATCGCCCCATCTCATCAACTCATTGCACCTGTTGTCTCGTTTAGCGCACCTGATCATCATTTAGTCATTCCCCTCAGTATATATGTTCCCTCTGCTCCCTTTGTCTTTGTGTGTTATTGTCTCTACTCAGAGCAGATGTCAGCTCAATTAAAACCATTTAACTTACCAGCTCCGCTGTCCGCTCCATGTCTCCAGCCTTCCGTAAAGCCTGACACTTTTGAATGGAATTCCTGAAATAAATAAACTTTTTGATAAGATTCTAATTATATGACCAGCACCTGTACACATTTCCAGTTCCCCCTTTAGTGGTTGGTTCCGGTATCTTGTGGTGGATTGGGAGAAGTGGGTGATGGGCAACCATAGTGCCGTCATGTGGAGTTTTACCTTTTTACCTTTTATATTACCACCTGATGACCTGGGTGCATGACCTGTTTCTAAGTCTTTGCAGCTCCTTCCAGAGTGGAGAAAGCACAATAGAATGTAGTTCCACTAATCATCTTAAACAGATTGACCACAGTAAACATTACACCAACTTCAAATCGTATAGGTACATGAGTTATCTTTACTTCCTCTGGATACATTTCTCTTACTGTTGCAATTTTTTTTTTTCACTGAAGAACCACGCAAATTCATTCAATTTCACAATCAATATTTTGACATTAAAATTATCAAGGAGTACATCAACTGACTAAACATGATCATCAACGAAATAAATACGTTTTACTCAAAATTACATAGTGAACATGACAAAGCACAACAAAACAGGCTATTTCTTGAATATCCATTAAAACGTGTTCAAGCATGACAGAACAAAAGAGTCTATTTCAAATGCCATGCTATATACCATCAAAGTGCTTTTCAAACTACATGTAATATTTAATTAAATAAGCTTGGCTATTACCAAGAAGGTGATCAGGTTTCCTTGATAAGTTCCAGCTTCATTTAATGGTTAGGTACGACATATTTTAAGAAATTAACATTTAAGATTTCAATGAATCAATGATTATGAAAGCTCACATCAGTTCCTAGTATCATCCATAATTCCAGGATCCTATAAGAGAGACCCCATCTTGAGACAACTGTTGGTCGGCATGGTGGTGAAACTGAATAGATTTTCGTCTATTCGGCTTGTCTCCTTTGTCTCCTTTCCCGCCTTACGAATGTTGTCCTTTCTCGGCCATCTCAACTTTCTTTTGTTCCAAGTTTGTCTGGACCCATTCACGGCATCCTCAAAATCCATCTTTTTTCAGTCGGAAAACATTTTCAGGCATCGTTGTGAATGATCCTCTTCGTTCTTGATGGTGTCATATTTACGCAATGATTTTTAAACATGAACGCTTTGTGCGCATCAGAGGCTGCAATCCTCTTGTTTGTGTACAACTGGACGGCATTATAAATCACAGTATAATCGCAGAAAATTACAATATCACTCTAATCCTTCAAAAGGAAAATATAGTGTCATCATACTTTGGCGACACAAAATACAGTTCAGCGCTGAAAACACACCGGTCAATGCCCCACTAAAATGAGACGGACTCCCCGCACCCGCAGACAGATTCCACACGATAAACACTGCGGCCTAGCCAGGTTGTCATAGGGCTTGTTCGACTAACTAGTGCTTATGCAATCTTGACAGTTCGTTATACGGTGTGGTTTCATGACTCACTGTTCAGTTGTTCTCAGCAACCAGGAAAACGATTTCCTCGCGATTGCAAATCGAGAGCCCCTTAGCGCTCCAATTGAAGTTCAGTAGAAGCGTTAAAACGTTAAAACGTGTCTATCCCGTCGTGGCACCATGCTGTTAGAAATCAACCGTTTCGTTTAGCGGTTGTAACAATAATTCGCGTACTCAGTTGTCAAGGGAGAGAGTAGATTATTTGTTTATTGCAGCATTAGATAGTCTTGTTCATGAGGTTACCGATCTGGTCTTCCTTACAGAACCTCAAACTCATCTCACTCAGCCTCTTCTCCCTGTAATGTTGGTTACAGTCTGTTATATACATTAAGGGGCGTGTTTACCTAGCAAAGCCAAGACATTAACCCCCATGCCAACTGGTCAATGTAAACATTCCTGTGGTTATCAGGGAGCAACCTACATAGAGAATCTAAACAGAGAGATTTATATTGTTCTCCAATGAAACGTACATTCATATTGTAGTTGTTAATGCTTAGATCCCACAACTGCTATCACCAAGACTATAGCGACCACTGTAATGGCATAAAGTAGGGCATTTCTGGATGCTCCAGGTTCTCTTTTCCTGGGGGACTGTAGTTCCACTCCTTCACTGAGTTGTCCTGTTCCTTTGTCTCCTGTGGGTTGTCCTCCTCGACTGGAGGGTCTCGATCCATTCGGCAGTGGTTGGCATGGATCCAGGTGTTTTTTCCGGATACCCGTAGAGCTGTGTGGGTTGTCACGAGGACCTGGTGTGGTCCGCTCCATCTTGGTTCCTTCCATTTTGTCCTGAAGATCTTGATGTAGACCCAGTCGCCTGGTTGGTTCTTGTGGCACGGCTGCGTTGGGGAGGGGGGGGTCCTTGTGCCTCTTTCACCTGTGAATGCATATGATAGTTCTAGTTAGTTCTGTGGCATAATCCAACAGGGAATCAGTCATGATTTGAAAATCAATGTTCCATGGGGGCTCTAGAGAGGTCCTCACTGGTTTACCTGTGATTATCTCGTGTGGGGTATACCCAGCTCTCTGGCTAGAAGAAGAACGTAGCCAGGGGTATGCACAGCATTTGGAAAGTCTGTATTTCAATGTCTTATTGGTCCTCTCCACTTCCCTGAGCTTCAGTGCGCACCTGTTCCCAATCGCCGCACCCATCTGTTCCCAATCATCCCCTCTCCTACCCTATTTATACAACTCCCTGTCACCTCTTCCCTGCCGGATCAATGGTATCTGCTTGCATGCCATATCCAGCAATTCACAAACCCTCGTTCCGCTATTCCGTTTATCGACTGAACACCCGTCCCCGACTACTCTGCCTGTTCCCTACCTGTGCTTCTGTTTTCCACCAGATTTCCGACCTCCTGCCTGTCCCTGAGTACTCTGCATGTTCCCTGCCTGTACTACTGCCGCCAGCCCATTTGCCGATCTTCCACCCATCCCCGATTGTTCTGCCTGCCACTTGCCTGTACCGTCGCCTCCGGTTCGTGAGTCATCTCACTGCCCCTCCCCGGCTACTCCACCCGCTACTCCCCGTTTCCTCCCCAGTCCGCGCTTGGATTCTTACCTGTGACTGTGATACCAATGGAATCTATCATTCCTTTTTTCCTCGGGAAAGACTGAGCAGTAAGGATGTTGGAGCAACAGGCTTTCCAGAGGGATGACGCCAGCCTCCCTCTGCTCCCAGGTTATAGCCAGCTGACTTCCACAAGTTGTGTTCGGCCAGTTCAACAGTCAGGAAGATCTCTGATATGATCCACGGTGTAGTTAGGTCCTAGACTAACTTGTTTTGCAGCTAACAGTTCTGCATTCTGAGCTGTAAAATCTGTGGGTAGTCTACCCTGTTCAACTATCCCATTGTCTATGGAGATGACGGCATATCCTGACTGCAGTCCAGTACCGTCATCCATCCGCCGGGATGAGCCATCTACGAAGAACTCAAGCTCTGCATCAGACCGGGGATTGTCCTGGAGGTCTGTTTGGTGCTTGGTCTCTTGTGCAATTTCAGAGAAACAGGAATGGTGTTCCTCCATTGGTGGCTGTTGACATACAGGCAGCGGGATTCACAGCATTGCAGTTTGATGGTGATGTTTGGGGCAGTCAACAGAATCTTATATCCAGACAGTCGTTGAGCAGTCATGTGTTGAGTCCTTGGTTCCAAAAGTGCAGCGATGCTGTGTGTTACATGAAGGGTAATCTGACTGCCTTGGGTGAAGCCTACGGATGTCTTCAATGCGAAGGCAGCGGCAGCTAGGCCTTGTTCACCGGTTGGTATCCCTCTTTCCACTGGATCCAGCCAGTGACTGTACTAGGCCACAGGTCTTATTTTCCTCGTTGTGCTTCTGAACGAGGACAACATTTGCAAATCCTGCCTTTTCTGCTGCATAAAGGTCAAATGGTTTTGTTTAGTCAGGTAGGCCCAAGGCGGGTGCTTGTTAGAGAGCATGCTTCAGTTCAGTGAACACGCTCTGCGCTTCAGTGCTCCAGATCATCCTCTAGGTTTCGTCAACATCCATTTCATGTAGAGTGTGGGAGAGCCTAGAATACTCAGGGATCCACATGCGGCAGTATCCTGTCGTGCCTAGAAAGGAGGCCAATTCTTTTGGAGTTCTAGGTTGCGGGCAGTTGGAGATGCCGGAAATGGGGCTTGAGGCGAGACTTTTTTCGTCACCTTCCAATACACGACTCATATAAATGACACGTTGGCAAACCAACTGAACCTCCTGATGTGAGACCTTGTGACCTTTCTTTTCCAATGCTTGCAAGCGACTGATGGTGTCTTCAATACAAATGTCTTCTGTGGGCGAGACCAGGAGTAGATTATCAGTGTACTGTATCAGGGCGCTACCTCCTTGCAAACTATTCTGCCAGGTCGGCGGCGAGAATGTGTAGCTGGAAACATCTGTGTCCAAAACTCTTTCTCTCTGCCCAAGGCAGTCTCTCATAGGTCTGGGCATGGTGTGGCCTTGGAATTAGCAGGGCTACAGGTGTGAGACAAGGTGTATCAATGCTGCAGGACTCCTACACTCCTTTACCAGAGTGTTTTGTATTAACTAACCAAAGTTAAATCCCAATGTTGTGTATTGTCTTTTTCCAATCTAGCATCTTTATATCTTTCTCCCCTTTTTTTACTTTAGGGAAACCTCTATCCCTCTATCCTTTTAATTAAAAGGATTCACCTCAGATTGATTCATACTGCACTGCGACTGAAATGCCGCAAACCAGACCGATTCTGAAACAGATATATGGTCAACGGTTGTCAGTGCTTCATAGACTAACCTATTAAAACAACAATCAGTGCTTGCATTTTCCACCATAAAGGAAGCTGTACAGGGAACCAATTACAGACTGGGACATATAGGAACAAAAACAATAAACAATATATCTAATGAAAACACATTATAAAGGAATTGATTACTGCTTAATTAATCACATTATCATGCTGTATCCTTTATCCTATCACCCAAATAGATTTCTCACAAGTACTTCAGTTATCATATTCCTATCATACTCGTAACTCATATTCCATCTTATTTTTCTATATTTCAGTTAACAACTTTATTCTACCCCTTTTCTTACTGTAGAAAATGTATGTCTTCTGGAGACCAAGCCTTCAACCTTATCAATGTTTAGGGAGCAGAAATGTTTTGTGGTGACTCAATATGATTCTACAAATACTAAGGATGTTGCTTGACCAAATTAGGTACAAACCACTAAGTACTTTTAATTTCTATAACTTTCTGGCATATTTTTATTTTTTTCTCACAGTCCTTTGTTACTTATTGTTGGCCAGGACTCTAGCTAAATCTTTCCTTGGTGGGGGTGGGAACTGGAAACAAATCTATGATATGAACCTTAACATTCTTATGAGTGATATTCAACCTGATTGTACACCAAAATAGCCTGTGTAATACTCAACAGTGGCTGGGTCTAGGTTTCTGCATGTGTGGAGTATGCATCAGTACTGTGTATGTGCTATGTGTTGACTATGTATGACAGTTGACAGGTCTTTTCTAGTACCACCCGGGGCGAGGCCAAAAACCAAGGGCCCTATAGTACCCCTGAATGGGAACCACTGATCTATGGGTTCATTCCATGGTCTACATTCTTTAAGTCGGTTTTCAATCTATTAATTCTCAGACTCAGAATTCAATTTTGACATAACAAAAACGTGTTACATTTTAACGAACACACACCCACAAACAATACATTTAACATTCAACTTTGATTATAAATTAAGTTTGCCATGGTCTTATTTCATCATTTTGGTAGCTACAATTGTCCAGCAATTGCGTGTGCTCAAATTGCTGACATTTCAACAGGAAAGCAACAACACAGATGTTTTACCAGTGTATTGCCTGTTAGTTATCAGAATACAATCTACAATACTAACTTGTTCGGGGATTATCATATATCGGCACAAATCAATCTAAACCTCAAGCGAAATTCTAGCAAATTAAAATAAACAATATTAGGGCTTCTGCCTTTAATTTGTTTGGATGTTGTATCCCACAAGTTTTTTTTACACAAACACAGCTTATGAACAAGGATGGTTCTCCCCTATGTTTCATTCATACCTCACACTGTTTCATTTCCTCACACTCCATTCAATGCCGGCCATTCAAACAGTTAACGTTAAATACCTTGCATATCCCTAAACAGGATATTAGGTTACTTCTTCATTGCATATCCCCAACAAAGATAGCTTGTGTATCCCAAAACCAGGATAAATTTCACATTCATGATCCTTATTCCTTGTCGACGTCTGCTCCATTCTTACACTTTATCATCTCATTTACTCTCCACTTCTATGTGGGTCAAGGTATCCTCATCCCCAAACGGCACTCTGTTGGATATTCTATTAACTTAACCCCTCATCGTCAAATACGCTTTTTGGGTATCCTCAACACTGAATTGTGCATCACGGATATTCTAATGCCCTCACCATCAAACATGTTTCTCGGGTATGCTCAGCACTGAAATAGTGCGTCTTCAGACATTCTACTCAGACTTTGATTCAAGAATTGGACATGGTCTAACCTTAAAGAATCTGTAAATTCCAGAGTTAACCCACCAAGGGAGGCCATGCCACTACACTTTACACTGAGGGTAGTTTCCCTACACACCGTTTTGTGCATACCTTTCCTGCCCCGTCACTGGAACCGGCATAGTGGCCGGTCTGGGATTCAAGCACAACCAATGGAGCCTTTCTCCGTACTCTTCCTTGGGATTATAACCCAGGTGTTTGTCTATCTCTAAAGCTTTCTAGATAGGGTTCCCAATTGATATTCCAAGAATTATGTAAGTTGTATATGAGCCTAAGAGCACTTACATTCGAGAAAGGCCTAAAATTGTTTTGTTTTGTGCAAACCTTTGCTTTTGTTCAGTTTGTTTAAAGTGCTCGTTGTTTGTTTAAATAATATATCAGCATCGGCTGCCACTTTGCCTGAGCCTGGTTCGTCCTCTCCACCACTACACATAACTGTGACAAGGATTCCGTCTCCTCACGCTTCAACACTTTAGGTTGCATTACAACTCTCCCCAACACTACATGAACCCTTGCAGTATCTCAAAAAAAGTTTGCACTCACCTCTTATTCAATAGTGCACTCAGTTCAGTCAGGCAGAGAGAGTTGAAAAACAAATGCTGCTGCGAGAAGATATTGGAGTCCCTTCGTGGTCGCCAATTGATGAAACTCAACAAATTCCTCTCTGTAATACGATTTACAATCAAAAGTCTTCAAATGTAAATAGCAGTTGATTGTCGTTTTATTCGGTTGCACGGGAGCAAGTCAACAGCACGTCTGAATCAGAAGAAACACTAACTGCAGGATGGGTTGCTCTCAGTCTTGTGGTTACAGGGGGCTTTTTTATATTCTTGACCAAAAGGTAGATTCTTTGTTACGAAAGGTGTGAAAACTCCGGAGAACTGGCACCAAATTCGAATGCCATCTTCTTTTGTTTTCTCCCACAATGAAAGCAGCACTCCCACATTTACATTGATTCAATTGGTCTCACCCAAGTCTAAGCTCCTTGTCTACTTCTCAACTATCTCATGATATCTAGGAGAACATTTTCTGGTAACAGAATATCAATTACAGTATACTCAAGATTATACCCTTGATGATTTCAGTCAATGTGTCACAGAGTGCAGGAGTCCAAGGATGGAAATGTAGGCAAACGCAGGCATGCAGGGAAAAACGTTTAATTGAAACTAAAAAAGCAAAACATAGCAAGGGCCGTGCACTACAAAAATCAGAAACAAACTAAAACTAAGCGTACAGCAAACATAAAACAGCAACAGCAACAATGGCAGACAAAAGACAGGGAGAAAATTACCGAACTAAATACACTGACTAACAAGTAGAACAGAAACAGGTGGGGGCAAAACACAGGTGAAAGGAATAAACTGATTAACTGAAACAAGAACAGAAAGACCACAGACACACAGAAAACATGGAACGGAACAACCCCAGCAGGCTGGGACCCCCCCAAGGCGCTGACAGCTGGAAGCGCCAAACCAACAAAGGGGAGGGCGGGCTGGACACCAAGGTGGGGGCTCAGCCGCAGGACCCGGACCGGGAACAGGACTGGGTGGAGGCCCCGCCGTGGTGCACAGAACAGGGGCAGGTGCAGGGCGAGGACCATGGAGAGCAGGGATGCCGAGAGGGCCAGGAGCAGCAAGAGCAGGGACGCCGAGGGGGCCAGGAGCAGCGAGAGCAGGGACACCGAGAGGGCCAGGAGCAGCAAGAGCAGGAATGCCGAAAGGGCCAGGAGCAGCAGGATGAGGCTGCGGCCCCACGGAGCAGGCACAGGGGCAGTGGCATGGCCGCGGAGCAGGGGATGCCGGTAGGTCAGCCTGCTGCCATACCAGTCCACTTGAGGCCGGGGGGTCCATCCACAATCCATTTTCAATGACCTGGCTGAGGTAAGGAGGTTACCCAAGATTTTACGGTACATTGCCCCGTCCATCATCCCTTTGATGCGGTGAATTTGTCCTGTCTCCTTAGCAGAATCCACCCACAGCATAATGTTTCCACCTCCATGTTTGACGGTGGAGATGGTGTTCTTGGGGTCATAGGCAGCATTCTTCCTCCTCCAAGCACAGCGAGTTGAGTTGATGCCAAAGAGCTAGATTTTGGTTTAATCTGAACACTTTCACCCAGGTGTCCTCTGAATCATTCAGATGTTCATTGGCAAACTCTACATGTGCTTTCTTAAGCAGGGGGACCTTGCGGGCAGTGCAGGATTTTAGTCCTTCACGGTGTAGTGTGTTACCATTTTTTTTCTTTGTGACTATGGTCCCAGCTGCCTTGAGATCAATGACAAGATCCTCCTGTGTAGTTCTGATCTGATTCCGTTCTCAAGATCCTTGCAACTCCATCAGGTGATATCTTGCATGGAGCCCCAGACCGAGGGAGATTGTCAGCTCTTCGTGTTTCTTCCATTTGCGAATAATTGCACCAACCATTGTCACCTTCTCACCAAGCTGCTTGGCGATGGTCTTTTAGCCCATTCCAGCCTTGTGTAGGTCTACAATCTTGTCCCTGACATCCTTCGACAGCTGTTTGTTCTTGGTCATGGGTCAGAGTTTGGAATCTGATTGATTGATTGCTTCTGTGGACAGGTGTCTTTAATACAGGTAACAGGCTGAGATTAGGAGCAGTCCCTTTAAGAGTGTACTGCTAATCTCAGCTCGTTACCTGTATAAAAGACACCTGGAAGCTAGAAATCTTTCTGATTGAGAGGGGATCAAATACTTATTTCACTCATGCGTTTTAGTGGATCTTTTTGTTGTTATTCTGTCCCACTGTTCAAATAGAACTACCGTTAAAAGTATAGACTGATCATATCTTTGTCAGTGGGAAAACTTTCAAAATCAGCAGGGGATCAACATTTTTTCACTCACTGTATATACACATGCATACATACATACAGTATATACATATATCCGACTCTGGAATAAATTAAGAGACAACTGCACCATTTTCTTTCCTTTCCAAAAAACTTGCCACTTCTTCCCTGCCAGATCAATGGTTTATGTTCGCAGGCCACATCTCGCACTTACCAGACTCTCGTCCTGCCTTCCCGTGTTCTGACCGATTCTGACTATTCTGACTGAGCCCTATCTGTACGTCTGTTCGCTGCCGGAATTCTGATCTCTCGCCTATCCCCAACTACTCTGCCCGCTCCTTGATTGTACTTCTTCCGCCCGCTCGTTTTCTGACCATCTGCCCGTCCCCGACTACTCTGCCTGCTGCTCGTCTGTGCCTTCGCCACCGGTTCGTGAGATGCCTCATCTCCCGTTCCCGACCGCTCTGTCTGTCTCTTCCTCACTCTTCCCCAGTCCGCGCTTGGATCTTTACCTGTGCCCGTGACACATCCCATATTCAGTGACATTGGATTAAAGTCATTTAAAAAGGGACTTACAACACTAATTACAGAAACATGAATACATGGTGAATGTAACCATGTACCCAAGGATGTACAGTAGTATTATGCAACACAAATCAGAGTTGGTGACTCAAGTCGCCGACATGGACTCAAGTTTCACTTAAAGTCTGATTCATGCTTCAATGTCAATCGTGTCTGCGTAGGATCTGTGGAGACCGCAGAGAGCCGCATAGGCCCACACAGCCAGGCCACATAGGTAGCCTACATGGCCTGGCTGTGTGGGCCTGTGCGGCTCTCTGCACAGCAGCTCAAAAATCCAGAAGTGCGTAGCTACTCGTACGTGAACCGCAGAGCCGCACAAACAATGATTGGTTGGATGGTGGAGGAAGGGTTTTACACAGAGTATGGAATACAGGCCAAATTGTACTTCCCATATCACCAAAGACGAAGCAGCAATGGAGTCTGAAGGCATGGCTCAAATCAGGAACGTTGCTAGTATAGGAGAAATTCTGGGCGAAGAGCCAGAAACCTGCCAGAAAATGTAGAAACTGGCGAGGGACATATATGTAAGAATAAAGAGGAAAGTGGGGATGCAGGAGGGAAAAAAGTCTATCAGTTGTATAAAAGGCTTTCTTGGCTGTCCGGGCACATAAAATACTCAAAACAACTCAAATTTTGGCGAGGACACAATTTCCAACTGCCAAGTTCCAAATGGCAAAGTCAGTGTTGATTACTTCTACGAAGTATTTTACTGGCCAGTAAATATTAAAGGTTTGTATTAGCAACACAGGAAACAAAAACAAATCTTACTTGAGGTTTTTCTCAATACACTTGAGTAAGCCCTATGGACTGGGAGTAAATGAAAATGTTTGTCACATTGTCAGAGAAATTAAACTGCATCCTAAACTACAAGTACTAAAAGTGGTATATTTCAGTGATTCTGTTGCGTTTATTTTACATGCACAACCAGTCTTTTGCATTAATTAGCTAACTACTCAGTTAAATGTAGTTATATATAGATGTAGCTATCAATATTGCTGCCATTATTGTAGAACCAGATGTTTTATGTAAAGTAAGTTTGGCAAGCTAACCTTAATTGTACTTATTGCCATGCTAGCTAGTTGTTCATCCGACAACTGCAAAATACATTTATCAGTGATTTTTCTTCACCTGAGTAAATATTTTTTGCCGAAAGAGAAAGGGGGGGCAGGACAACTTTAGTTTAAAGTTGAATTAAATGATGTATTTACAGCTCTGTGTTTTTATAAGTGTATGCATTACTTTAGTAGGCAGGGAAAAGACAACTGTCTTGATAGTGAGGGACAGAATGGTACTGAGAAAGCCAAAAGGGGACAAGGAAGAGGAGAGAGTAGACCACAGTGAAACTACGTTTAAGGTTACTTGAAAGCAAGTATATGCCTGTTTATTTACAGTAGTCATTTATTACATGCTTATGTTATGCCCCTCTGCTCCCTTCAGGTTGAGTAGCCCAGTTGAATAGTGAAATATTGTAGCAACCTTGGAATGGCCACTACTCGCCCGCCCAAAGGGGATATCCCTTTTTGGTGTAGTGGGTAGTGCACCTGCCTGGGGAGCTGAAGGTCATGGTTTTGAGACACTGCCCGCCAGACACTACAATATGTTGTCATTGCAGATGGAGTACAGCTGCAGCTCATCAATCCTGCAGTCACCTGAAACTGAGCTGCACCCAAATGTAACTTCACCAGCCGCATCAGTTGACCCTAAGTCTGAGAATAGCCCATCATTAGAACATGAAACGTATAATTACCAAAGAGCTGTCCACCAAAAACAACCTAGGAGTGTCTCTCCAGGTACATCCTGCCTTGACAACTCTTCATCGTCGTAGAGAGCACTAAAGAAAATTAGAAAGAACTATGACCTGACAGCTCGACTTAACCTTCTGGATATGTGTAGAAAAGAGAGGAAAGATACATGCCATGCTCACTTTGGAGTTTGATGATGATATTTTCACACCATAGATGACCTGATCCGCAATCTGTCACAACATAAAAAAGGTCTAGCAAAGTTCAAAATACATCACCCTTTTTTGAGATTGGGATTAAAAGGGCTGAAGACACTAAAGTGATTAAATAACTTTAAAATTATTTTCACACTTCATGAATGTTGAACTTTTGAGTTATTCAGTTCAATATTGTTTAATTTAATTTGTATTCTTAGATTTAAAATACTTGAGTGCACTTTCTCTGCATTTTAAATAATACGTTTTATGTAGTCTGCTCTTTTCACTGTTTGCATACTTTGTTACACTTACAATTGAGTATATAAATATTTAACAAAATAAAAAGGTTTTCTTTAATTGAGTATGTCCATATTTCATTGAGAGTTCAGTACAGCAGCCCTCAGCACGGTTTCCTGCCATGGCACATGAAAAATCTCATCAGGTCATTGCGAACTCCAACAGCAGCCTGAGAGGCTCTCCCTGCGTCAGCAAAGGTGTTTTCCCCTCTGTGACCTGTCTTCTCCACTCCCTGGCTGTCTTGCCATTGTTCAAAAGAGTCTGTGAAATGAAGTGTTATAATATACTTTGTTTCAGGTGTGGTGGCAGCATCTGTACCCCAGATAGTTGTGCAATGCAGTACAGGCCTTCACAACATGTGTACAGTGGGGCAAAAAAGTATTTAGTCACCTACCAATTGTGCAAGTTCTCCCACTTAAAAAGATGAAAGCCTGTTATTTACATCATAGGTAAACTTCAACTATGAGAGACAAAATGAGGGGAAAAAATCCAGTGAATCACATTGTAAGATTTTTTATTAATATTTTGGTAAATTCCTCGGTAAAATAAGTATTTGGTCACCTACAAACAAGCAAGATTTCTGGCTCTCACAGACCTGTAACTTCTTCTTTCAGAGGCTCCTCTGTCCTCCACTCGTTACCTGTATTAATGGCACCTCTTTGAACTTGTTATCAGTATAAAAGACACCTGTCCACAACCTCAAACAGTCACACTCCAAATTCCACTATGGCCAAGACCAAAGAGCTGTGAAAGGACATCAGAAACAAAATTGTAGACCTGCACCAGGCTGGGAAGACTGAATCTGCAATAGGTAAGCAGCTTGGTGTGAAGAAATCAACTGTGTGAGCAATTATAAAAAAATGGAAGACATACAATACCACTGATAATCGGTGGGGACCTAGTGAATGAACTGCAGAGAGCTGGGACCAAAGTAACAAAGGCTACCATCAGTAACACACTACGCCGCCAGGGACTCAAATCCTGCAGTACCAGACGTGTCCCCCTGCTTAAGCCAGTACATGTCCAGGCCCGTCTGAGGTTTGCTAGAAAGCATTTGAATGATCCAGAAGAGGATTGAGAGAATGTCATATGGTCAGATGAAACCAAAATATAACTTTTTGGTAAAAACTCAACTTGTCGTGTTTGGAGGTGAAAGAATGCTGAGTTGCATCCAAACACCATACCTACTGTGAAGCATGGGGGTGGAAACATGCTTTGGGGCTGTTTTTCTGCAAAGGGACCAGGACGACTGATCCATGAAAAGGAAAGAATGAATGGGGCCATGTATTGTGAGATTTTGAGTGAAAACCTCCTTCCATCAGCAAGGGCATTGAAGATGAAACGTGGCTTGGTCATTCAGCATGACAATGATCCCAAACACACCGCCCGGGGCAACGAAAAAGTGGCTTCGTAAGAAGCATTTCAAGATTCTGGAGTGGCCTTGCCAGTCACCAGATCTCAACCCCATAGAAAATCTTTGGAGGGAGTTGAATGTCCGTGTTGCCCAGCGACAGCCCCAAAACATCACTGCTCTAGAGGAGATCTGCATGGAGGAATGGGCCAAAATACCAGCAACAGTGTGTGAAAACCTTGTGAAGACTTACAGAAAACATTTGATCTCTGTCATTGCCAACAATGGGTATAAAACAAAGTATTGAGATTAACTTTTGTTATCGACCAAATACTTATTTTCCACCATAATTTACCAATAGATTCATAAAAAATCCTACAATGTGATTTTCCTGATTCTTTTTTATCATTTTGTCTCTCATAGTTGAAGTGTGCCTATGATGAAAATTACAGGCCTCTCTCATCTTTTTAAGTGGGAGCATTTTCACAATTGGTGGCTGACTAAATACTTTTTTGCCCCACTGTATATTTGTCTGGTAGGAATTCCAAAAGTCTGCCTAGAATTCTCCACATTAAGACAATCATACCAATGAGTTCTCAATCACGTCTCGCCCGCGAATATTGATAGTTGTAAATCCTCTTGCTTTTGTCCAGATCAGCAACTGGTAAAGCAGAAATTTAAAATAACATAAAAAAACACCTACTAACTGCATTTTGATGCACTGTACTTGTTCTGTTTAATGACAACGTTGAATCTATTGTCATTGAACAAGTACAGAAAAAAGAAATGCAGTTTGCGCCTAACTTTCAGCTTCAACCGCTTATCTGGGATCGGGTTGCGAAGGCAGCAGGCGACCTTAAACTTCCCATTCCCGAGCCACATTTGCCAGCTCTGACTGGGGGATTCCGAGGCATTCCCAGGCCAGTGTTGAAATATAATCCATGCACCTATTCCTGGGCCTACCCCGAGGTCTCCTCCCAGCTGGATGAGCCTGGAATACCTCTCTAGGGAGACATTCTGAGGGCATCCTTACCAGATGCCCAAACCACCTCAACTGGATCCTTTCGATGCAAAGGAGCAGCGGCTCTACTCCGAGTTCCTCACGGATGACTAAGCTTCTTACCCTATCTCTAAGGGAGCCGCCAGCCACCCTTCTGAGAAAACTAATTTCAGCGTCTTGAACCCGCAATCTATTTCTTTCAGTCCTGACACAGCCTTCATGTCCATAGGTGAGAGTAGGAACGAAAATTGACTGGTATATCGAGAGCTTTGCCTTCCGGCTCAGCTCTCATTTCGTCACAATGGTGCGAGTGGCTGCTGGGTCTCAGTGGGATATTATGGTAGTAGTTTATGTAGGGTATTTTGTGTCACTTTAGTGATTTCACACAAGTAGGTGGGACATCTGGTTTGGTGGGTGGGACTTCCTGTGTGACGTGTGTTTGAGTGGTACTTTCAGAATGACATTTGCATGTCCCGTGACTTCATAATTTATGATTGCATTGAGGTGTCCATGTTTGATGTTTTACAATGATTGATAAACACCCCCGGACAAGTGTTATAACAGGTGGGTTATGTTTGATGTTCAACATAGATGCCAGGGTTCAGCAATGCAATAACACCCAGCCTTTTATGTTCTGATAAGTGTTAGAACAGATGTCCTTCAACTTCATTTAATATTTTATGAGATGATTGGCGTGGTCGGTGTATTTATGCCATTCAGACCTCTGTGATGGTTATTCAGTATTGCCTGAGTAAACTTACCTAAACATTATAAACCATGGCGGATTGTGCAGCGATCAGCGTTTTGGGTGAAACACCATTGAAAGCTAACAGCTTAACCACAGCTCAGCGAGTCAGTAAGAGATTACAAATGGACAGCAGAGCCAAAATCATCATATATCCCCCAAAGAAATCGATGCAGAGTTTACCCAAAATCCATCAACCACACCAGGATATGTTGGCACGGGAATGGAAGTTGGACGATGGTCAGATCGGTAAACAGTTGATGCACAAAGCTATCAAGAGTGGTACTGATGTTTGTAGGCCTTTTAATTACAGAGACCATTTCAGTATAAAATGTTTTAATCATCTGAAAAAGCATATGGAAATGGTTAGGGACAGATCTGATGATTGGCCGCAATTGTTGTCAAATGGTGTTGAATCAAATGATCTAAACAACTTAATGAATAAACATTATCAAATGCTGATAATTGGGCACCTGTTTTGTTTGTTTACGTATGCAGCAGATGTCTGTGTGGTAAAATTGTTGAGTCGTGATGTTGTGGATGTAGAAAGTATTTAAAAAATGTTTACAGATTTTATAATCAGCAGAAATCTGAATGTTTGTGTAAACTTTCTGAATTTCTTGGATGACATGTTAAACGATGTTAAACATGCATTACTCCTCATTATTGCCTGAATGCTCTATGATGTCTGAACAGGATATGAAAAGTATTTACTACGACCCGGCAAACACTGGTGCTTATGTGGGTAGAGAGGGACTGAAAAGAGCGTACTTGGAGAACCGGGGAGATCCTCAAAAATGGTGAGGCTACTCGCCCAGGATACATACACGCTACACAGGCCTGTAGCTATATATTTTAAAAGAAATAAGAGGTATTGTTCATGAAATGAAATCATTCAGCTGGATTTGACATTTGTGCTTATAGTGTGGAAAACTATAACATGAAATTTATGGTAACATGCATAGATGTATTAAGCAAATACAAATGGATTTGTGTGCTATTGAGGTACATGGAGCATTTGAAGACATTAAAAGAAGGAAGAACACCACAAAAAGTCCAAATGGACAAAAGGAAGGAGTTTAAATTCACATTTTGAAATGTTAATGAATATAAGAATGAGCAGAAAACATTTTGCTACAGGAAATGATGTCAACGAGAGTATCGTTGAGAGATTTAACAAAACAATTCAATCACGAATGTGGAGGTTTTACACAGCTGCCAACAATCGCTATGTTGAGGTTATTCAAGATTTTGTTCATGGTTACAACCATAGCTTCTGTTAGAAATCAGTTGTATAGTGGTAAATAATAACTCGGTTGTCAAGGGAGAGTGTAATTCAAATGTTTATTGCAGCATATTGATAGAATGTTAGCACATAATGTTACAGTCTCAATCTCTTCTATACTTTACTCACTGTAATGTGGGGTATAAGCTGTTAAATACATTGAGGGGCATGTTTACCTAGCAAAGCCAAGACAGTAACCCCCATGACAACTGAGTCCAATATTGGGATTGTCATCGTACAGAGTTTCTCACAGTTGCAAAGTTAACTAAAAAGCGACGCTCAACATGTGAAGTGGTTCTTCGCTTTAGCTGTTATTAATACATGAACTTTTTTGATGAAAAGATCATCAACATTATAAAACAAATAACTGACTCCTCAAATAATTACTGTCCCCAAAATCTCAGTTGTCCTGAGAATGTCCTGAACCTACCTAAACAGGTGTCAATGGGGACAATGGAACTTTTTTTTGATCCCGTATTGCTCGACACATTCACTAAATTTGTAATGAGTTCTAAACCCACAAATTGTCAACTAGACACGATTCCTACTAAATTACTCAAGGAGCTATTTTCGTTGCTAGGTCAGCCAATGTCGAAAATTATAAATTGCTCCCTTTCCTCTGGATGTGTACCAAACTCACTAAAAATAGCTGAAATTAAGCCTTTTAAAAAAAATCTAATCTGGATCCAGACACTTTAAACAACTATAGGCCAATATCAAACCTCCCATTTCCTCTCAAAAAACATTGAAAAATGTGTTTCCCAACAACTGAACGCTTTCCTGAAGAAAAATAACACGTATGAAATGCTCCAGTCTGGTTTCAGTCCCCATCATAGTACTGAGACTGCACCTTCTAATGGCCTCAGAGAAAGGTTCCGCATCCGTCCTGTTGCTTCTTGATCTTAGTGCTGCTTTTGACACTATTGATCACTCCCTTCTCTTAGAGAGACTGAAAACCATATTGGGCTACGTGGGAATGTTCTAGCCTGGTTTAAATCTTATTTTTCTGAAAGATATCAGTTCGTATGTGTGGATGGTATATCCTCGGACAAAACCAAAGTGTGTTTTGGTGTTCCTCAAGGCTCGATCCTGGGCCCTTTATTGTTCTACCTATATATGCTGCCTCTTGGAGATGTAATCCGAAATCATAATGTCACTGCTATGCTGATGATACACAGTTATATATTTCGATGAAGCATGGAGAAACCCCCAAATTAGCTACTTTGGAAGCATGTGTTTCAGACATTAGGAAGTGGATGACTGAGAACTTCCTGCTTTTAAACTCAAGAAAAACAGAAACACTCGTTTTAGGACCCAAAAAACAAAGACTCTTATTGGCAGATCTCACTGTGAACCTCGACGGCTGCATGGTTGTATCCCAAAAAACTGAAAGAAATCTTTGCGTTACCCTCGACCCTGACCTCTCCTTTGATGAACATATGAAATATATCTCAAGAGTTGCTCTTTTTCATCTTCAAAACATTGCAAAAATCAGAAACTTTATATCAAAAACCGATGCGAAAAAACAAATAAATCAAGATTAGATTACTGCAATGCTCTTTTTTCCGGCTACCCTGATGAATCAATAAATAAACTTCAATTAGTGCTGAACACTGCTGCTAGAATCCTAACTAGAACAAAAGAATTTGAACACATTACTCCAGTACTAGCCTCTTTACATTGGCTGCCTGTTAGGGTTAGGGATGATTTTAAGGTTTTATTGTTGACCTATAAATCAATTAATGGACTTGCTCCTACTTACCTCGCTGAAATGATCCAGCCATACATACTTGCACATAACCTTCAATCACAAGATGCAGGCCTTTTAACTGTACCTAAAATTTCTAAACAAACAGCCGGAGGCAGGGCTTTCTCTCATAGAGCTCCACTACTTTAGAAATGCAGACTCAGTGCAAACCTTCAAGCGTTTATTAAAGACTCATCTCTTCAGCCTGGTCTATGATTAAGTGTAGTCTGGCCCAGGGGCGTGAAGGTGGCCAGAAAGGCCTGATACTGTCCACCCTTGCTGTCTTGTCAGGTGGGCTCTCATCGCCACTGGGATGCCCTCCCTCCAATCCCATTCAGGGGCGGAGTCACTGGCTTGTTGTTGTCTCTCTGTTGCGCACTTGTGCAATTGGGCTGTGCTCTGCTAGCAATACTCAGCCCTCATTCAGGATGGTTGCGGTTGGTGGGCGTCCCTTTGGCTGATGCTTGGCAATGTGGGTGGATTGATTTCCTGCCCGTTGGGCCCTGTATTTGCAAATAGAGAGACGCGTCAGATGCTTACAGAATAATCATTCGAGGAGCCTCTAAAGGAACTTACAACAACGGTCAGTATTTATAACAGTTAAAGGGGTGTGGTATAATGTCACCCATCAATCTTAGGTCACACAGGTGGGAGGGTTATCCCCCCTATCTTATCCTTCCTGCCATAATGTTTACTGTTGTTTTTACCTAAAGGGACTAGGTAAACCCTAACTGCCCCTACCGTCCCCCAACAATCACATTCCTAAGGAACAAAGGACAGATACCCTTAATGGTTTAGCCAGTTGAGCAGATGGTCAGAGAACCTAATGATTCTCTGAAATAATACAGATGCATGTCACAACCAAAGACCAGAGTTACATACCAGGTAATAGATAAGCAAACATGTCTCCAAAATACATTAGTTAAGA
>JACXGJ010011648.1:0-19402 GCA_016801105.1 Esox niger | reverse complement strand
GCCAGCTCATCCTTCACTAGGCTGCTGATAGGCCAGCTCATCCTTCACTAGGCTGCTGATAGGCCAGCTCATCCTTCACTAGGCTGCTGATAGGCCAGCTCATCCTTCACTAGGCTGCTGATAGGCCAGCTCATCCTTCACTAGGCTGCTGATAGGCCAGCTCATCCTTCACTAGGCTGCTGATAGGCCAGCTCATCCTCCTCTGGAGTATTTCCATAATGTCCATAATATATCGGTTGCAATAGTGGAATTACTTCAAATTATTTTGGGTGGAAGCTTTTCCACGTTGGTAAATTCTACAGTTCACTCAATTTCTGTTCAAATGGTTAAACAAACACACAAAGAGAAGGAAATCATTTAGCCATAGTAATCTTGTATTTTCAAAATATCAAGAAATACCGCTTATACATCTTTGGTCGGTTGGTCTCTACAGGAGGAATTAAAACATGCAAACGCTAGACTCCAATCTCACACGGTAGACATAACATAGCTAACTGTCCAGCTGGGACAATCCATTAATTAGTAGGAAATGTTACTAAGTAAGTTTATGTTTTAAGTAGGCAGTTGTCACACAGAGGACCACACACGCTACAATAAGAGAAGAGACGTGCCTGTTGTGAAAGACGTTGGCGATGGCCCTGAAGCAACCGGCCGCCACGCGCCGTGAGCCAGTGTAGCAGCGGTCCACGGCCCAGAACATCAGATTACTCTGGTCTGGATTCAGCTCCAACAGCAGCATCACAGCCTCACAGCCCAATTGGTGCACCTACAGGGGAAGACGTGGATTACCGGCGCAAAGACCAAACACTGACCTCAGGGTGGCAGTCCAGCCAATCACCTTCCACACCGCCCTAGATCACAGAACAGGTGAACGCTCCACATGATCCGGCTCTGCCATGTTTACAGTGCAGACAGCGGCGTCGGGGGGGGGGGTCATCCAAGTGGGGGGCTGCAGTGTGTATTCCCTCTTACCTTCCTGTCCTGAGAGTCCAGGATGTTGTCCAGCCACTTGTAAAGGTAGCCATCCGAGGAGAGGCCCACGTTGTCAGCGACTGGACCGCAGCACAACACAGCAGACATGGCCTACATTGCAAACACACAGGTCCAACACATAGGCATGGATTGGCTGTACGGACGGGGTCGGCCAACAAGACACCACAAAGCTGAGGACTGACAGACTTCTAGAGGCGGCCTGCTCAATCCACATGTACTGTGATTAAAGCAAGATATTTTCATATGCCACCACGGATTGGGTCATTCTGGAGTGAAAAACTGTTGTAAAACAATGACTGGAATGATGTTCTCCTGACTGTCGGGCTGTGTCTAGTTTCCTGACCGTGGTTTACAGAGTGACCTCGACAACATTCTTGTCAGAACAGATGGCTGTACCTTGAGTGCACAGTACTGGTGCCGGTTGATCTGCATGTTGCGGTCGCTGTAGCGATCCAGCGGGGTGAACATGATGCTGAACGGCCCGGCCCAGTGGCTGAACAACATGAACAGACTGTGTCTCAGGGACTGCTGGGGGAAGATGGTTCTCCTCTGGTGAACTGGTGGGAACACATCCAAGTAAAAAAAACTGACATCACACTGTTTGACACGTCACAGTACATAGTGTGTACGCAACCACACGCGTACCTGGGACGTTCTGGATGATATTGGCCACCAGAGCGCTGAAGTGGCAGCGAATGTCCTTCAGTGTGTCTGAGTCTTTGTCATTTTCAGCCTCCAGCAACTGTCTGGTCAGATCCACATACTCCAACAGGGTGGAGTTCAGGGAGTGACTCTCTCCATCCAGACCTCCGCTCGTACTGCAGGTGAACACACACGCGCAGACACACACACACACACACACACACACACGCGCGCGCAGACACACACACACACACACACGCGCGCAGACACACACACACACACGCGCGCAGACACACACACACACACACACACACGCGCGCAGACACACACACACACACACGCGCGCAGACACACACACACACACACACGCGCAGGTGAGACAAAAGACGAAAGGCCCATGATTCTCTTCAAGGATCCCATAACCATTTGCATTGATGTGGTCACTTTGGAGCGGTCCAAACTAGTGTGGCGTCCACTCACGTCTGACTGATGACTCCAGCATCAGCCAGCAGCTCAAAGATCCGGACCAGCTGGACCCTGAGGATGTCACGGCGCCTGCGTCGCTTCATGTTCTACAAACACGGAGAAGAACAGTGGGCAATGAGCAGTGGTTGTTAGACGAATGACTGAATGTTTCAGGTCATTGAGCAGCACCCACCTCCGGCCTCCTCTCCAGGGCCTCCTTAATGATGAGGTTCAGCTCCTCTATTAATTCTCTGGAAGACATAATACATGTGAATGCATATTCTGGACCAACATGCTGACTACACACTGTGGCTAGCATTCTGCTAACCATGTAAAACCCAGAGCAGGACACCATCAGACAATACAAATAAGACAACCGTCAGCGGATGAGCAGATGTCCTCACCTGAAGGCCACGGGGTTGGTCCGGCCAAGCCCCAGGACCAGAGACTCAGTGATGTCCATGCTCTCAGAGCGCATCATCGGGACGACGTGTTTGAACAGGGATGAGGGGGACGGAGTGCCAATAATCTGAAATATCCCACATGAAAATAGAACATTTACAGATCTCCAACCGGAAGAAATCGGAAACTTGCCTACCGCTAGCCACATGAAAAACGCAAGATGTATGAAAGGTCCGCTGTCCGACCTTTGAGTCATAGCTGTAGCCACTGTCCGGCGTGGACGCCAGCGTCTCAGGAGGGGAGCAGCGGACGGAGCCGGAGGTGGAGGATGAGTTCGGGGAGGAGGTGGCGGAGCTGCAACAGAGGATCAGGTAGTTCCTCCACAGCCCCACGTATGAGTCACTACTGCTGCTCAGGCTGTTCACCTTCTTGGCGTTAATAGGGCTGCTGCAAGGGCACAAGTTAGCGAGCAAAGGTCAGAGGTGATTTTCTGGTAGGTGGTATGAAAATATCTTTGAAATAATATCCATATCCCTTACAATGTAAAACAAGCACATTCTAAGACAAGCACCAACTCTTGTCCCCAAGGGGCCCATAAATTCATACAAAGCCAGAATATATTAGGATGATGTCATCCTTCGGCGATGGTGTTAGCCACTTGGTCCCCATATATGAGAGAGGGTGACATCATCCTGCACCCGAGCACTCAGTCTGCAGCCACATTCTGAATGGCCTTCTGAATGGCCTTTTAAAACTGTAAATATGAGTCCATTAACAGGGCCTGGTGACGTACTTGATGTCCACTTGTGGAGAGAGCAGCTGGAGGCGTGTGTAGGCAAACATCCAGGCGTAGCTGACTGCGGTGGGGCAGTGCTTGGGCAGGTGCTCCTGGCGCAGGTAGCTGGACAGGCTGATGACCCAGGGGTCCTGACCCTGCGTCACGTGGGCAAACACCCAGATGTGCGACGGGCTGACCACGTCGAACTGGTGGCTGATGGGAGATGAGCTCCATTCTGCCAGCGTCTGCAGGTCAATTCCGCTGGGACAGTAAAGGAGGTTGGTCTACAAGACAGAAAGCAGGAGTGAATGAGCATTTTACAACTACGATAAATAATGACACAAGAAAAAACATTCAAAGTGAGGACATTTGGCCTCAGTTTTCTCTGATGTTAGGGTTCCAATTATGCATTATGGGTTAGGTTTAAGAGTTAGGGTTAGGTTAGGCAGAGGCTTAAATGTCGGGTTATTGATTTTAAGGTTAGGTAAATTACTTATTTCTAAGGGCACTAAAAATGGCCGGTATTAACCTTGATAGTAATACCAATGTGTTTGTGGGTACACGATCCCACAACTTCTTACCTGGTCAGCTCCAGTCAGGTGGATGAAGCTCTCCAGCACAGACGCACTGACTCTGTCCATAACATCTATGGCCAACTCCTCGTCTCCCTGATGGACAGAAAAAGTTAGTGACGCCAGAATATTACTGACACTTTACAAACATGCCTACACAGTAGAAGGGTTCCATTCAGAACCCCGCCTCGCCTGCCATAGCATGTATTTACCTTGGCGATTCCCAGAGCGGTATGCAGGGCTCTGACCTCTTTGAGGACGTTAACGGCCAGCCTGCGGGTAGCGGGGCGACAGCTGCACAGCACCACAAGAGCCAGGCCCTCCACCACATGCAGCACTCCCCACAGAGGAGAGCGTTCCAGGGGGAGAGGCGTGCCGCTGCCAGGGCCCTGCTGGAGCACACAAACACATATGGTCACTTGCTTATACAAAACAAATTCACAATACACAATAAAACAACAATTTACAGTACAGTACCAGTTCAGTTCAGCTTAAGCAGAACGTGTTCTCATTACCAGCAACAACCTGATAGCGGATAAAGGCCTTGCTCGGGGGAAGATCTGACAGTTATTTCCCTGATGCTCTAATCACTAAGCTGCCATCCTGCCACGAATGGCAAGGCAATCGAAGCCCTTTCCGAAACACACAGAGTGGACAGCACAGTAACCTGGACTAAGGAAGATGCCACGGTATTAAACCCAGTCTCAGCTGACCTGGGCCTCATGGCTCTTGTTGCTGGTCTGGACGGCCTGCCTCCACTGGCTGATAAGCTGCAGCAGCATCTTGACGGCGTTGTCCAGCAGCGTGGGATGAACGTCTGTGACCTCGCGCACCACAAAGTAGACAAAGCCAGAGAGCACGTCCTCCCTCCACTCTGGGAAGTCCACCATCAGGGCCTGCAGGGTGGTGAAGGCCAGGCCGCGCAGCTCCTCGTCCATGTGGATGGTCAGCCTGGGCAGGGGGACAGAGGACACAAACCGTGTGACGCTGGAAACAGAAAGCCACAGCAATCTGATAAACTCCCTCCAGAGAGTAAGGTGTGAAGAAGGGTCCTTACTTGGCCAGCAGCTCGATGAGGTCTTGCCGGCTCATGCCGTCTGGGATCAGTCTAGGGATGGCCGCCACACATGTACGGAACAGGTCTATCTTTGGCTTCCTCTCCCCCCTGCAACACACGGGGGAGTTCACCAATGTGCAGAGGACAGACACACCCGGTAAAACACACATTTCTGAGGCGCTTACGTAATCATGTCCTCAGGTTCCTTGTTGGACATCTGGACGCTGGTCATGCTCATGGAGCGGCCCACCTCCTTGTCTAGGTGACGCAGGATGTTGTCCAGGGCCTTCCTCACGGCAGGGTAGTATAGTGACATGCCTACACACACACATTTTTACAGCAAACCTCAAGGGGACCAGAAAATAGAAATGTTTCTGGTCCCCGGCAACACTTCCACATGAGTCAACATTTTTCTGGTTTTACTATACTGATTGAGACATTTGGTGCCCATGAGTATAGTTAGACCTAACACGCACACACACGCACACACGCGCGCGCACACACACGCGCGCGCACACACACGCGCGCGCACACACACACACACACACACACAATCTAACTCAAAAGCCCAATTTAATCTACATACTCCCTGTGATAAACTTCTCAATTAATAAAAACCTTAACGTTGAACATCGGTGTAAAGGAATTTGCAACAAAGCCAGTGATCCCTGAGTCACAGCCTAGTAGTACCGGCCTTCTGTGACCAGGGAGGAGGTCGGAGTGGTTGACCTACCGATGACCTTGGCCTCCTCGTCAGTGAGGGTGGTGGCCAGGAAGATCTTCTTGACGCGCAGGGTGTTTCCTGAAGGCATGATGACCCCTGTGGTGGGCATCGGAGGCTCCCCGTCCTTCTGCTGCAAACTGTCAGCTATGACCAGGAAGGCCCTGAGGCCGATATTCATCCTCTGGAAAACACAGACACACGAATGAACAGTCAGAGCAGATCTAGGCTGCTATAAACAGAGGACAATTGGAACTTTACAGCCTTCTCCAGCCTCTGCCATCTCATACCTCTGGGTTGATGGTGAAGGTCTTGTGAGATTTCCCTACACAAAGGAGGTCGTAAATGATCTCCTTCATAGCAAAGTCCAGCCTTTCCTGTAAAACACAACATAACAATTATCACGTATAGGATACAAGCCTTGACCTACTCCTCTAAAAAATCCTGCAGGAGTCATTAGAACAGAGGTTTCCTGTAACATACCTGAGCTATGAACTGGATGATCTTGACGAAGATGTTGAGGGGCGTATCCCTCGGCACCACACTGCGGGAACCTTTGGGGAAAAGTGCTGAAACAATGCTGAGCAGCCGGCTGCACAAAACAAGAGGGAATTACATGGTTTCATTCAAAAACAATGACGACTAGGAAGCTCTAAGAAAACAGTTGTGTGCAAAATTTGCATATCCTTGGAGAATTGGTAATACCTGTACCATTGGTAAAGAAAACATGAGTGAACAGGCAAAACACGTCTTATTTCTTATGGGATTCACATTCAACTGTTGGTCATAACAAAATGGCACAATCATAAAACAAAACCTGGCAACAAAGAAAAAACTGAACTGACCCCTGTTCAAAAGTCTACATTCCCTTAGTTCTTAATACTGTGTATTGCCCCCTTTTAGCATCAATGACAGAGTGCAGTCTTTTGTAATGTTGTCTATGAGGCTTTGAATTATTGCAGGTGTTATAGCTGCCCATTCGTCCTGGCAAAATGCCTCCAGGTCATGCAAAGTCTTTGGTCATCTTGCAAGAACCGCACATTTGAGATCTACCCACAGTGGCTTGATGATGTTAAGGACAGGAGACGGTGATGGACACTTGTGCTTGAGGTCATTGTCGTGCTGGAAAGCGCAAGAGCGTCCCATGTGCAGCTTTCATGCAGAAGAATGCAAATTGTCTGCCAGTATTTTCTGATAACATGCTGCATTCATTTTGCCATCAATTTTCACAAGATTCCCGATTCCTTTAAAGCTCACACCCCCCCAAAACAACAGTGGGCCACCACCATGCTTCACAGTGGGGATGATATTCTGTTCACTAGAGGCGTTGTTGAACCCTCTCCAAACATAGTGCTTATGGTTGTACCCATAAAGGTCTATTTTGGTCTTGTCACTCAAAATTAGTGTGTCAGAAGCTGATGCATGTCAAGGTGTTGTCGGGCATATTGTAACCAGGTTTTCTGTGGTATTGGCAAAGTAAAGGCTTCTTTCTGGCAACTCGACCATGCAGCTGTGTGTGCCACCTTGTGTGTCGGTATCAAGGCCAAACAAGGGTATGTAAACCTTTGAAAGGCCATTTGGGTGATTTCTATTATCATTATGATTTAAAAAGGAGCCAAACAACTGTGACAATAAATGGCTTCCTATCCTTAAATAAAATATATAATTTTTGCATGATCAGTCATACCTTCAAAATAAATGCCAAAATGTCACAATTTCTGCCAGGGTATGCAAACTTATGAGCATAACTGTAAATGGGATTCTGGTTCTGTCAAATGAGTGATGTGGGCACTGTGATTCTGAATGTCAGTTCATTTCATGTAGAGATGAAACCCTTTGACCTGTCTAGGAGCGAGCCAGTACTGACCTCTGTGTGACCGTGTTACTCTCACACTTGATTCGGATGATGTAGACCCACAGCAGTCTATAGAGCGACTCCAGCGCCACACGGGACATCTTGGGATCTTTGTTCTAAAGGGTCAGAAGGAGAACATTTAGAACGCCTGCCTACTCACCATTGTTCACCCATCTGGGAGGACAAGAAGACTTGTCCCTGCTGTGAAAGACAGCCGCCTGCAGGACCTCAAATCAAATCAAATGTATTTTATACAGCCCTTTTTACATCAGCAGTTGTCTCAAAGTGCTTTTACAAAACACCCACCCGATCTGACACACAAACCATCATGTTGGCCTGGATGAGGCGATATAAGCACCTTGATTCAAGTCACAGTCACGTTTGAAAAGTGCCTCAGTAATGATATGATTCACAGAAAGTACATCTGTGATTAGATAATGAGCCTGTTTCAGATCTGATGACTTGTCAGCATTTATACAACTGGTACAAACTAATTACATTCTGCATTTATGAATCATCCTACACTACTGATTGAAAAGATTCAGGCAATTATTTCAGTTACAGAGTAAATACTTTTCAGTGAGTCTGGTTATTTTTAGTAGGTACACCGTGTTATGTGAGCTGTAGTCAGTGATGTTCCAACCACGGCGTAGAGTTTGTACAGCTGAACGTTCACAGAACCTGTGACTACAGGCGCAATACACAGCTCCGCACATTAAACCCATGGCAGCAACACACGCTCCAACATCAACACTGCTGATGGCCAATACAAATCTTTCAAGGGTACCCAGTGACCTTTCCACCCCTCTGTGGGCCATGGAGCTGCCAGCACGCAGCCCACAGCCGTAAGCCAACCACACAGATAAGAGAATTGGGTATGTCTGGGGACAGCCTCTCAGCATCTATAACAAGAAACGCTGCCTGGCATTCTACAGGCCTCTGAAGTAAGACAACATCCATCTGGTTGTCCTCAAAACCAACAACAACCTCTAACAGACTTCATACTTTTATGTCCACCAAGGAGAAAGGAAGGGGCCTGAAAGTGGTTTTCACTTGTCAGCATGATTCAGACCGCTCTGTTCTCACCCTCAGGACAATGCTGAAAACAACACAACAGCAAAGCCTTAGAGCCCTGGTTATATCCAAAAAGCAACTAACAGTGTCCAACCATTACTTGGCGTGATTGTTTCTCCAGTTTATTTTATATTAAAGACAACCACCAGTTTCAGTCTAGCGCCTTGTTGCCAACGGTTAAAGGGTTTCATTCCCTCAAGACGGCTATCAGAATGGGGGGGATTCATGACACTGGACAAACTCACCTGCAGCGTCTCAATCTGCTTTCTGATGCTGTTGTTAGACGGCATCTGGAGCGAGTGACAACGTCAGAGAGACAAAACGACAGAAGACAAGGAGCGTGAGGATGTGGGACGGGGAAACATGCAGGTTAGAAAGAGAACAGAGCGACAAAATGTAATAACTCCAAAAATGACGTGTGACTAAAACCTCTCACTACCAACTGATTTACCACCTGGATCAGTCCCATATTAGGCCAAGTGAGAGGCAAAGTATGGAACACAACAGCAGTAATAGGATGCATGTCAAAACCCAACTACACATTGTTGGTGGATATTTAGACTACTATACAAACACTGTGTAGCAATATTAGCAATATTACTTAAATATTGCTTACATTTTGACATGTACCTCGATATTCTTTTGTTTCATACTTTGTTAAATATGCCCAATAGATGGCAAATCAAAATTAAAGGAAAGAAAATGGAGACAGAATGACGCAAACAATCAGAGAGCCAGGCACCCACACAGACCGGGGGTAAAGCCAGAGAGAAGTAGGCGTGGATAGGGTTAGGAAATAAACTATAAAAGGAGACCAGGAAGAAAAACAAGCTGTATGTTAGGACTAACAATACCCACAATCCATAATTTTAAGAGAAATCGTAGAAAGTCCCATTATTAGTTGGAAACAGTGTTAAAAAAGTTATCATGTTTTGCTCCCCAAAAACAAGGCACTAAACTGAATCAGCATTTGAACTGATAATTTGATCATCACAACCCAAAAGGCCTAAAATGCATTTCCAATCAACTCTTCGCCCAGGAGATTAAAGATTTGTACACAAAAACATTGGAAATTCAATGGCATTACCACCAACAGGCTGTTCTAAATCACCAATTAGAGGTCCATTAAAACCCGGGAATCAAAGGCAATCTAATCTCACAGAGAATCAAAAGCAACCAAATTACCACCTGATTGCACAAAGAGAGTTCAACAACGGAGTTGTTAGAGAATTCCACCACAAAAGCAATAGGAATTATAGCCCATATCCAACATGGAATCAGAGGGAATCAATCTACACAAAGGGAATCAATTCAGAGTTGAGGAGCTTGGAGACAGTCACACAACAGTACATCCGGGCTGGACTAGCTGGAGAACGGTACAGGAGAGGAGAGGAGCATGATTGATTGGCTTGGTTGCATTGTGATTGGTTTGCAGAGGATTGTCGTACAAGGGAGAAGGAAGATGATTATTGAAGTACAACCTTCAAGCCCAAATAACAATAAAAAAGATCACAACATAGCTGTGTGCGCAAATATAGCCTAAGACAATAACTTACCTAGGCTGAAGACCGCAATGTGAGAACAGTACCATTTTCGGTGCGGTAACAGTAATACATGATAGAATTCGCTATGCAATCAACATATTTCATTTGACAAAAATATTTCCTTAGCACTTCATAAAGCTAAAGGCATTGTACATTATCGCTTTTCATAATATAGTATTTAGTACATTTTAATTATGTCCCACAAAATTTCAACATTTGGTCAATCCGCTGTCTTTAAAAATAAAACCAAGGGTGTCCAATTAAATTTCTGTTGTTCATGGCAGACTATATATTTTTTTCAGGCTGTTGGAGAAGTGATTAAGGGGATCATGTTGTGTACCTTCAGATGAGAGAGGCAGTTTGTGAGGAAGATGTGCCAGTTATTGAGGAAGAACTGCTTCTGACTGACACACAGCAGGCACGTCACCAGAGGATACAGTGCCTGGAGGAGAAAGAGCACAGTTAGACGAGTGGAAAAGCAAATGTTGGAAAGAGATGTGAGAGAGAAGATTGAGAGTTAACAAGCTGACATTACAAAAGAGGGAAAATACTCAGAAAAAAAAAAGAAGAGGGCAGGATGGGGACAACTCGCTAACTTTACCAAGGAGTGCTTCTTTCTGGAGCTAAGGTCAAAGGTCGTCTGGTAGAGCATTTCAACAAAGTTCTTGAGGCACGGCACGTTGACTTCATTCTTCACCGCCTGCGAAGAGGAAGCAAATGAGGGTGTTCATTCAATCTGAGACCTAAAAAACGCCCTATTCACTATATAGTGCACTTCACCGCCACTGATGCTAAGTATTAGAGTGCCTTCCCTGGTAACAAAGAGTAATCCACCATATACAGAAAGGCTCAATGCCAATGTTAACTTGTTGAACCACAACAAACGGAGGAATGTGGGTCTTTCCCCTGTTTTTAAATGTTGCGTTGTTTGATTGGTACTCACAGCTGCAACAGGGATAAGGATCTCTACAAACAGGCCAGCCAGGGCATGCTTTACATCCTTATCCTTCACCTCCAGGAAGTACTGGGCACACTCCTGAGGAGGACAGGAACATGGGTGAGGACAGAGGGAGAGACACACCAAGGAAATCCCAACTCACAAGCTGAAGAACCATTAGACAGACTTCGGTATACAAGCACAACACATCAGATCCAAGATGTGCTGCCACCTATAAACCACGGCATGGTACCCAGCATGTTCCATTAATGCACTGGGAAATCAGGTCTTGTTAAGAGGGGAGCGTATGGAGTGAGCTTTTTACTGCCGAATTGAGCTTAATGAAAAGGCACTGCTCCGTTCAAGGCTCTTGGCACAGGGATCCACTGTCTGATCGTTAGTCATCTGGCTTTATGAGGCTCTGCTACAAAGAGGTGCTGAGCTCAAACAAAAGGGCCACAGTAAAACGTTCATTCTGGCTGTCGTTTAGCGGAGAGTCATTGCTCCACCATACTCAGCCACTCAGGCAACATCACAAGTACAGTGGTGTACAGTACAGGCATCCAATAAAGAACATCCATGTCTGTAGCTCCAAGACATGGTTGAATCTACTAAAGATGAATGTTAGGAAAACAGGTGCAATTAAATCAACTTGCCTGACGAGAAACTAATATTTTACTGTTTGCATTTTGGTACGGTTTGCTAAGGGGTGCTTAAATTAATATTAAGACACAGGAGTAGTGACCTGCATGAACTGGAAGGAGGCCTCAAAGTCCTCCACTGGGTACATCTTGACCCTGAAGAACTTCATGCCCATGATGAGGCTGATGATGCTCTGGACCACATAGGGGCTCTGCTCCTTCTGCCTCAGCTCCTTTAGCTCTGTGATGAACTTCTTACGCACGGCCTGGAACCTGGAGAGAAACCCCCCCACACACACACTCACTCAGCACTCAGTCTTTGATTAAACAGACTTCAACTAAGTCTTTCAGAAGGATATGACAGTTTCAACAGTTTAATCAGAACCTGAATTGGAATTTATCCAAAGCAGAAGCAATTTGCTCTGGTGTCCACAAAGAACACATGACAGTAACAAAACACTGAGACAACATTATAACACTACATAAAAAGAAAATTCAGGATCAAAACAGAAGTGACATGTTGCATTAACTGGGTTAGGGAAAAACTTACTTTGACTGTGTGAGCACTCCAATGACTTCAGCGTACAGGTCAGCAATGATGTGTACATTGCCAGTGTTGGGGCCAGAGTACCTGTCAATAAAAACACATCCATTACCTACCCACGCACAGACAACGAGCCCTCATGATATTTGAACCTGGGGCAGCACATAACAAGCATACACCAAAACCATTAAAGAATCAAAGTCCAGAGACAAAAGTAAGAGCAGAACTTCTGAAAATCTGAAGTGTGTGGCTACACTGCAGGATTCAGAGCAGCCTGTGTGAATGTTCACTTAGGTTTCTTAAAATGTGGTGACTTTTCCTTAAGTGACACAAACAGTGTGGGCAAGCTAAGTCATACACATTGGCCATAAAAGCCAGTCAACCAGAATCCAAACACCCATAGAGTAAGGAGTGACTCGCAGGCAGAGACCAAAACACTGGGAAATAGGGACACTGTGTGGAGCAACTTTAACATTATGGATGTGATTTACACACAAAATTAGAAACAAATTGCATCACTGAATATATTTATACAGCATCAATGGAAATGTCAGCACATACATAGAATCTATAGAATAGAAAATATAGGCTAATTGAAAGTAATTCCAAATATACCTTTGGAATTCATTTGGAAATGTCTATTTTCAGAGTAAATGCAAAATCTGCATTCCCGAACAATTATGGAAATATTCCCACTGCATAACTACCCTTAAGTCTGACACCATTAAGTCGACCAGCCAATTGTTTGGGTCAACAGGGCTTTTGGTCAATCAAGGTTTTTGTAGTTGAGCTGTCTAGATGTTGCCTTTCCTGTGAAACACCTGTTTGATACTCACTTATTAGTGGGTCAGAGAAAGTCGTTTCATGGATGTAACCGGTTAAGACAGGCAGCAATGGATGACAATGCATGCAAACGCACACGCACACGCACACCTCAAATGTATAAACTTTGAAGTACTTCGTAACTTTCATATTAAGCCCATGTTCATTTCCTTAGAGATCATGAATGGCAAAAGTTTCCTTTGAGGAGTATGCATTTTATTCTTTTGAGCAACAGAATAAACACCAACAATTTCAATTCAAGTGTTTTTCTTAAAAACCCATACTTCGAATCAATCTTAGACCTTTTAAGGCACCAGCACAGGCTCGGTTTCTTGTCAGATCATAAATCACCTCAAGCTTGACAGCTGCAGTTCACAAATGGGCAAGAGCCTCGCGCCACACAGGACCATTGAGCTATAAAAGGGCAAGACAGATCATGCAGATACTGAGTAGTGTTGTCGTTGGGGGATAACCGTACTTAGTCAAGGAAGCAGAAACTCTCCACTTGACTTCCAACAAATTCAGCATGACCGGTGAACGCTTGGCATGGATTCGAAAGATCTTCCTGACGTTTGGGAAGCAAGAAAGAAAAACTAGGCAAAACAAGTTCAGCTGGCCCGTGGGTAGAATGTCAGTAGTGAGCCAGGGAGGGGGACTGAAGAGCAGTTATTTATAAGCCAAGACAAGACACCTAATGGCCAGTAGACATGTTTTTGTTAATTACCATGACTTTATAACACAAGATCACACAAGCGTTTTAATGATTTTATATTGCCATATTGGTGATCACCCACACTTCAGTCCATTTTTATCAACTAGATTCAAGCTTTGTCAGTGGGGGACAATGTGGTTAACATGGGCCTGCTTCTCATCCTGCAACACATTGATAATCCAAGAATCTATGCAAGGGTCCTATTTGTGGATTTCAACCCTGCTTTGAATCACACCATAACCTCTTGGAACCATTAAGCAAGGACTTTCTGTTCATTTCTGGAACAGGATATAAATGTATAACTACAATGAGATTGTCAATATGGCAATGCAATATTTAAATGGTTGGCGGTGTGTTAAAAGCAAAAAGGTAATTACATCCACAAGCCAGGTGTTCTGACCTAAGACGTTGCACATAGGAGTCCAGAGTATGTACCAAAAAAGCGAGAGGACTAGGATTCCAATCTAAGATGTTGGGCCCTCAAGTCCATTTTCTAACCAGTATGCTCTTGGACAATGAAGGACAATAGTTACTATGCAGAATTACAGAATTACTAAAGACAGGCACGCAGAGTATTGTGTAGACATTTTAATTATTTTTAACCAGCAAACCTACAGATACAGCAATGTCTGGAAATTCAACCTGTAAGCCATGCCGTTCTGTTCATAAATTCTGGAATTAGTTCAGGCTGACAGGAATGTGAATGCAGCTAGTCTGGGCAGAGTGTGACGTAAATCCATTTTATAGCTAACATAAAGAGGAGATCATATGATTGCGAAAAACAGTGATGTTGCCATGGTAGGTACGTCATTTGAAATGAAATCTCACAATAATTGGATTTCCGAGCTATATTAGTAGGCTTAGCTTACTTCTATAGGTGGTTTAAGACAGCAATCAGCAGGGGACATCATGGACGATTCAGTCAACATGGCCAAGCGCTTACTGATACAACACCTTGATAATGCAGAACCAAATTAATTAGCTTAATCACACAGTATATATAAATATTACCTCAATAACAAACAAGCTAGCCTGCTAATCTTGTCCCGAAGATAATTAGCTAATGTTGACATCAGCTAGCCATGACCAACAGCAAAATGACCAACAGCAAAATGACCAAAATGAAAACAGAATTACAAATTCGAAGTACTGAAATGCTGACACCTTGCTATTTAGCTATCTAAGTGAAACAAGTGATGTCGTTTTGACGTTTTGTTGTTGTTGTTATTGGGAAGAATGTTGTTTCCCATCCACTACCAGCTAGCATTTTTATGGCCAGCTTAAAACATGATCTCTTATATATAACTACAGGTATGTTTGCTGTTGTTTTCCATCAGCTAGCAAAAATTCTGTCCATCAGTCTTAGCTACCTTGAAGAAATGTATCCCTTCCTTCCAGCCACAAATAATGTAGTTTAGCTGTCTGCCCCTGCAACAACAGGTGTGCAACAATTGTTCAGGCCTAATTACATACGTACCGATGAATCAATGTGACATATGGTATTTACAAATTATAGTGTAATCCCTACGTATAAAAATAATGTACATGTAAAGAATTGTCACGATATTTCAAGTGCTGATCGGTCAATGGACTTATTCAACGCAGTAAATAGTGTCATTTAACAGGTTGATTTAGAGGTGCAAAGATCGAATTGATGTTCCATACTAGTGGATTTTAGCTCTGCCTTTAAAACACCTGTAAACAGGAATGCATTTGTGGCGATTATCCTGCCTCCGTGGAAAATTCTGCCAAGGCTCCTTTATTTTCCTTTAGGCTTTGTTTGGTTTACTGTATGTAGCCACTGATGCTTGTAGCCAGCTTATCCTCAGTTAATCTATCTTTCCCTGGCCAGATTCAATACCCGGTCTACTGTGTGGTGGGCAGTGTCTCTAACCACTATGCGATTTAACAATGAGCATCCACTCACTCAGTCAGCAATCCGGCCAGCCAGCCGGCCAGCCACCCAGTCACGCTCGCTCTTTTTGCTTGGCTCTGCTCTGTCAAATATCTCACTGCTAACATAAATACTCATCAGAAGTAGTAGCAACAGCAACTGAACATCTTAATGATCTCGATTATGCTGACATTTGGATCCATGATCATGTTATGGCAATAGTACTGACAAAATGTGTTTTAATTGGATTAATTAACCTTTCAACAGAAACAGTCATAATACAGAAATCCAAGAAAAATACAGGAAGTACAACTACAGGTTGCTCAGTATAACAGCATCCAATCAAGTACAAGGTATATGTAAGATGTTAAATTAGTTGGGTTTCTACCTAGTTTATTTAGTCCAATTGAATTCAACTTGGGAGCATTTTGAATCTTAGGTCTTCTTTACAGTATGCTACATTTTCCAAGACATACAAAAGAAAACTTAAGACACTACATTGTATTGTGGTGCAAACTTGCAGATTGGAAAGGTATGAAGTTACTGGGCAGTGCACACAGTGATCAACTGTCCTGCGACTGATGGACACTATACTAGGTGGTCTTGAACATGCCGGTGTAAATCAAACACTATGGAAGTGATTATGTACACCAATATAAGTATATTGTTTAATTCTCTCAATATAAACAAGCCCAGCGGTCCAGTTTGTCTGAGGTGGTGAGAATACACAAATGACACCTAGGGTCGCCCCAAATATCTCCACTCTGGTCCAGTTGAACAATGTGGTGTCAAGCTATATTCAGTGGCGTTGAACTACATTCAAATGAACTGAGCCCTGGCGAAGCTCATTTTACATGAGAATGCAATCCAACCCAAATATAGGATGTATCACAAAAATTGGGTATATTGTGGGTTGAATTTAATATGTATTATAGGATTATTAGGGTAGTTGTCAACATCGTAGCAGCTAGGTACAGCACAAAGAGTCACGCATTGGCTAGCTAGCATAATGATGGTCAAAGAAAACATATGGAGCTGCAGTGAAATATCTGAGTCAAAACCATTTCCAACCCCATGGTTGTTGTTTACAAAGTGTGTTTTTCTAGAATTAGAGCAGTATGAAATCCTATTAGATACAATAAGAATTTAAAACAAACGTTTCAATTTTGATGCAGACGAACAAACTAGTTGGTGAGAAAATGTTAAAATAAACTGCAACTTAGTTTTTCCACACTCAATTTGACCTCTGAATGGTGCCAGGGTAATAGTATGTGTATCAATGAGTGCTGGTGTCATATTTTCATTGTAATTAAACAAGTGTGGTTGTATTGCCATCTTACCCCTCTTTGTGTTTAAAGTGCTTGAATGCCAGGTTCAGAACTTCATGTACTAAAACATCTGGCACAGGATGAAGAGGAATCTGTGAAGCAAACATAAAAACAGTCACATTAGGCACATTTGCGATTCCCTTCACGCGGTTTCTCTTTGCAAACTTTAACTCTGCTTCCTACAGGGGCCAAGGACAACAAAGTAGTGTCTCGAGCCCAGGTGTGTTCCACTGGCTCGGATGTGGATTGTCGGCTGCTGGCCTGGATGCCGTGGGCATGCTGACACTGCCGTGAGAGTGCATTTTGCATGATGCCTGCCACACTGACAGAAAGGTTCAGTTCAACACACTAGACAGCACAGCACAAATACTGTGAAAAAAAACACTCACCTGTTTTAAAACTTCTACTGAAACTAAACAGAATATGAAATCTATGGCTAAGTCCCTCCGCTCCAATAGGTAGTCTTTGTCCCGATGCTGTTCGTCCCTAGAGAGAGTGAGAGATTTATGAGTAAGTAAAATGTGTACCAAAAACCATTGGAGATGATTTGCTGAGGAGTCGGAGGTGAATGGAGGTGGGGAGGGGCGGGGCGAGGGAGAGGGATGAGCGGGGGGAGGACAACCATACCCTTTGGACTTGGTGCTGGAGCGAGGCCTATACTCATAGGACTCATCCTCAGTGCCGCTCTGCCGCCGATACCAGTCAAATAGTGTTCGCAGCAGGGAGGGCAAACAGTGTTCCGCTACGGAGCTCATAGAGCTTATTAACTGCAGGAGAGCAGACACACATTTCAGTCACCTTATTTTATATGATACATTTAAGCGATAGAGCATTTGCAACTATCATTGTGTTCAATGTATTACAGACCTCCAAAATGCCCTACTATAACCAACTGGTTACCAACACAATTACAGTAATAAAGACTGATGAGACTTTATATCAGGGGTGCAGCGTTACAGCGGGACGCCCCCTCCTGTTACGATATGCCGGTCATTGTCCTATCATTTACAAAACATGCTTATTGCAGACAACACGCACGTTGTACATTCAGATCCACAGAACCAGGCACTCAACTTGTGAACACAGGTAAGGCAGGCAAATGCTTGGGGCTGCAGGTTGTTAAGGGGCTCCTGAGAGCTGACAAACTACTCCACAGCAGTGTCTCAAAAATGCGGCAATCCCAGTAACAGTAACACCCACCCCCTTTAAGAACCAATGGACGATTTCCCATGACATCTCAGTTGGAAACCTCCCTACAGGCGTCCCATGAAGAGAGGGGAAACTAAAACCATATATTCTCTCAGCTCCAACATGCCAATGGCGAGCGCTAGCGAGACAGAGAAGCAAATTTGCAGAGGCACCGCCGTATTTCCAATTCGCTGTGAGAGAATTTGGATTCAGCGTTCAATACGATGACGAGGGAAAGAAGACCGTAAAGGAAGTACACTCAGCAAGCATGGCTTTGCCACTGTCGGATAACACAATTCTAATATGATGGTGCCGTTCATTCTGAAACCGTACCGTTACCCACAAACTGCAATACTTACTGAACCATGGGCCCACTGTACCATCACACCCCTATATTATTCCTCTAGTATACAGCATTGTATCCAATCAATTTCACCCAATCAGCATTCAGAATACTAACCACATGGTTTGTAATTATTTATATATTTATAAAAGCTTATCAGAAGTTCAGCAGGCTCCAAGCAGAATGAGAATGTACATAAAGGTCAAATACATAAACAATACAAACACACAACCCCCCAAAGAGACATTTTTTTACCAGCCACATTACACAGATCATTACACAAAGACTGGGGGGCAATGTAGACAGCACAGTGAAGTACCCGAGATGACACTGTCGTAAGAAGACATGAGGAAGGGAGGAAATGGATAAAGGGAGTGGGAGGAATTATCTAGAAAGAGGAGTGGGGGGGAAGAAAGTGACCTAATCACTGGGTGACATACAGTACAGTACGTATCGATTGGGAGTGTGGTGTTGGGTGACATGTCCAGCACACCCAGATCCGATCCTATTGAGCTGACAGCGCTTCAGCTGCCGCAGCCCAGGGCTCTGCAGTGGCTGTATAGTCAGTCAGTCAGTCAGTATGGAGGTACGCTGGCCAACAACAGGCTCTGGCAGCAACACCTCAGCATGCTGGTCAGCAGAGGGGAATGCAATGTTCCCCAGGAAGAAAACACACAGTCTAAGTTCTATGCATGTCAAGTGTAGAATTTACGGTGGGGGAGAAGAAACGGGCGTTTACAGCGGGGTGAAGAAACGGGCGTTTACAGCGGGGTGAAGAAACGGGCGTTTACAGCGGGGTGAAGAAACGGGCGTTTACAGCGGGGTGAAGAAACGGGCGTTTACAGCGGGGTAAAGAAACGGGCGTTTACAGCGGGGTAAAGAAACGGGCG
>JACXGJ010011647.1:0-19420 GCA_016801105.1 Esox niger | reverse complement strand
GGGGGGGGGGTGCGCGCGCGCAAGCTCGCCTATGTGTGTGTTTGGGGAGGGGGGGTAGAAAAGGGTGAGTGTGGAGAGATTAATTAAAAAAGTGAGATGGAAGTGGATGTTCGCCATAGATAAGGTTTTATCTCGTGCACATCAAGGGCGCTCGCGTTCTGCCCGCCACACCAGATCAAAAGGGCTCGCGCTAAACGCGGCTGCCCGTCGCAGCCAGCATTGATATCTTCACATTATTATGGTGATGAGTTTAATATTTGGCATACTTAAATATGTTGGCTGGGTATATATCCAAGATTTCATTGCGCACAATGCTGTCACTTGTTAATGCACCATTTCATTTGTGACACTGAGGTTCTCTCCTCTCCTGTCTTTTAAACAGGATTATTTTATGAGCTGTGATGGCAGTACCTGATATGGCCCAATCGAAATATTTCACCGTCATCCGATCTAACAAGCCTGCGATCAGTCCTATTGTGATTAAGTTGACATGGACCTTCCGGCTGTAGACTTCATATCACTGACAAACTCCCCGCCCAACCAATATCTGTCATTTGTAAATACAGGCAAACTAACCTTAACAAAAAATATATTTTTGAATAACTGTCAAATACATTATGAGAATTCAGAATAATGCTCCTAAATATTGCCTAATTACCGATCTTTAATGGCCACAGATAGGCCATTCGCCATGTTTAAGGCCCTACATTTTTTATTATCACAATATTGACATTAGGTTAATCACAGTGTACCAGAGTAAGCTAGAAACGATATCTAAATGTAAATCAGATCGTAACTAAATTACATTCTGTTGTAGTTTGGTGCTGTTTTAACTAAAACAAAATTATTCAGAAAAGGGTTTTATAGAAATTGCTTGTTTTTACAGGTAGTGGTGTAGTTAACTGGAATTTCACACCATATTTTTAACTGTATCTTGCAACTAGAAAATAAAATATATTTGAAGTAGGCAATACTTTCTTTCTTAGCACCAGACTCGTCTATACTTCCTTAAAACATATGTGTTGTTTTTAATACGCGGAATAACAGATTCCATATATTATATGTTCTCGAAATAATTCCTTCCTGCAATTCGTCGTCTATGATATTTCAGATTAACATGTGACAATATGTGTACGTCTATTTAGGGTGTTAAGATCTAGCAGCTTTAAGTTAATTAAACTCCTTTCAGTATTAAGTCATTTGCAGCTTGGTAAACTTGATATTTTCAAATGAGGGCCTATCTTCCCTAACACGAGTATAGCACTACATATCCATATGATAACAATAATAATAATTGTCGTCATTATGATTACCAATTGTTAAAATAATTATTAATAAAGGAGTCTGTAGTACTCCAGCGTATATCAGCTCCTGATAAACGGCGGAAACGGGTTCCCTTTCGTTTACAGTCAAGACGAACAAAAGAATCAGTAAATGCACAATTCCACGCGCTTGTAGAGACATTGTGATAATGCACATGACCACCGAAAGACGAGCGGAGTCAGTATTCTCATAAAACACACAACTGCCACAAAGTACCCAACTTGCGGGAGATAGCTGCCTCATAGCAACAGAGAACCGTGGCAGTCTCTTTCTCTCTCCCTCTCTTTCTCTCTCCAATCTCGCTCTCTCTCCCTCTCTCAAGAAGGCGTCTCAGAATGAATGACGGTGTAGTCACGCTTCTAGACAATCGTTTTCATTATCCGTTACAGGGATAACAGAGAAAACCTTTTCAAGGGTTGATTGTGGTGAAGTCATATACATTTTGATGAAAAGCACGATTAATTGAGAAGGACTGTTCATAGACCAAGCTGGGGCGCAGTGACACTCAACATAATCTCAACATGGTGGTGCATTTAAAATACAACTCGAACTTCATCGTAACATAGCGAATGATGCGCACTTTGAACAGTTTGATCACCTTTACTTACTGACAGTAGATCTGCATTCTGAATCTGAATTTGATTTTTTATTATTTGTGTGCCACACGTTAAAACTGGGGTTCAGGAGCAAACCCTCTCCTCGCACCTGCCCGCAGCCGAGCGACGAGCCCATGGTTGTCTCGTGAGGCAGCATTGCCAGATCTCAGCTCGCGTAAAGGCTATTTATCATGTGAGGTGTGTGTAAAGGAGGTGAATGGAGGAGTAAAATTTATATTACATTATCTCACTAGCAAGGGGGAGTAAATTAACATTTATAAATATAAAATGAGACCTCAACTGTAGACCACTTGTATCAGTCCACCCTAGTGAGAAACACTTGTTAAGTCAAAGGTCTGTCTCATCCATTAAGGCTTCAGTTAATTGAGGTAACACATTCATCTAAGTGCTGTCAGGTCAGCATTAGTGAAGTACTGCACATGGAGACTGCAAATAGAAATATAGTTAACAGTCTGTCAGGCTGACACCAGCTCATCTGACATCAGCTTCAGTGATCTGTCAAAGTTGTCAATACATGCATCTTGCCAAATTATGTTTGAATGTCAAGCAGTGTAAACATATAGGGAAAACATATTACAGAAAACAATTTGCACCATGTCTTATCAGAATTGACCTCATGACCTTTCGTTCTGTCTTGAGTTTGTGTAGTATGTAACTATCAAGAACAGGCATGGGCAACTGGCGGCCCACGGGCAGCATGTGGCACCCACCCCCTCTTTCTGCGGCCCTCAGATTAATTTAGAAAACAGTAAAAGGATATATACACCTAAAAACTAACTGGGGAAAAAAAATATGTTTGAATCACAAAACCAACCAGGATGAATCAGGAAGTATCTGCCATTGACCAACAAGGTCACTTTGAAGGATCAGACAATCAAATTGGAGGTAACATCCAGTTGACTACATTTAAAACCATTTCACATTTGAAAGTACCCTTTAAAGGTGACTTTGCTGCTGTATCGCTTTTTAGCCACGAGCAGGCAGGTGCTTGACACAACATTTTACACACATCATAGCATGCCTATCAATGAATCACTATGAGATATTCATTACAAGTGATAGTGTAACCACTATGTGACCAAAACAACATTCCATATGAGAAGCACATTTGCCATTTCATCTTATTAAACCATTTTGACCCAGAAAATGTAACTGACTAACCTACAAAATACTGAAATAATATTAGATGTGGTTTTCCATGGGTTTAAAGGGAAAATCCACTTCTAGACACCATTTGGGGTGTTTTTACAGTCCCCCTAAATAACTGTGAGGTATTCCGGTGTATCAGATATAATTATACACCACCACAGTATTTAGAAATTTCGTGCTGGGAGAAGTCAATGGTTGACTGAGCCTGCCATCTGCTCAAAATTAATGGAGTCAGGTTTTGAAGCAATTATTGTGGCCTTTGTTTTTCTCTGACAGTGGGATTAAACTAGTGGCAGGTAGGTATGGTTATATTTTTTCAGTGGAGCAATTGGAATCAACAACATTCAGTCTAATGGTTGCAAGTTTGATACCAGCCAAAGGTAAGACATTATTGGGTGGTGGAGTTGTGTTGTATAGACGGAAAACTTCTGGTTTTGTAACCTAACCCTTAATCTTCATCCTAACCTTAATCTCAGAACTGTGATGCCTGACTGTAACCTAATCCTAACCTTATTCCTAACCCTAACGCCAGTACCATCATGCCTAAGCTTAACACTAAGTTAACCTTAACTGTTAACTGTAAATGTCTTTCATAAAGCATTACATCCAAGCCTCTTCCTCCACCCAGCGAAAATAGGAAATATTAAAACTTAATGAATAATATGTTTTCAATATTGTCATAATATTTTTACTATTTACTTGAGCGTTTACCCTATAAAGTTAGTATATGTCAGCAATTTATAAACACTTTTTACCAGAAAGGTGAGTCCTGGACATTTCTAGAACTAAGCTATAAAGCATTTTTACACTCTTTTCTTGGCGATACATTATTTATATTGGGTATCCGTGTCAAAATCTTAATTGTCACAAATCAACTTCCACAGGATTATTTAAATTATGAGAAAAAAAAAAGCTAAATATACACATTTTTGGTTTGCATAATAATTTCCATAGCCATTTGAATTTACAGGTCCATGGATTGAGCGTGTCAATCTAGGAGGGCCTCGTTCAAAAATGTGTCTTGCACTTCTTCGGAAGATTCAGTCATCTTTATATATCGACATCTGCTAGTTTGCACAACAAAATAACCTAGCATCTTGAGTCTTAAGGTTTTTTACAGTAAGAGAGAGGAAAAAAAACATAGAACATCTTATGTCGGTTTGCACAACCATTTCCATAGCATTTTATACCAGCATGTTTGAGACATAACAGGCAAGATTGTGTACATAAATCGTGGTAAAATCCAGTGATATACATCCACATTGCACAGAAACTTGATACAGTTCCGATGCATTTCTCTGGGAGAGCTCTATCAAAAATGTGACTCATGCTACCTTGGAAGATATCTGCAAGTTTACATAGCAAAATAATGCAGCGTGATACATAATCTTGAGTATTATTCTTTAAAACGTCTTGCAAAGGTAGCATAATGAACACAAGCCCTTCTTCAATATGTCTTGGAAAATGTAGCATAAGGAAATTACCATTGGGTGGAACACTATCCAAACAAATATTCTCGGACAGGGGTGTAGCACAAAAGTCTGGGCTCTGTACATAGATGATCTCTGAAGGCCCCTCTCCTCTTTATTCAAGATTCAAAAATGTTTCGAGGGCCCTTCTACACATTAGGGTCCTATATACTTAGCACCCATTTTGCCCTGCTCCAAGGCCACTGCTCTTGGAGGCTACTGAGTGCTAAATGGGATCTCGATCTGTGTATATTGGAATGGAATCATGCTCCATACATAAATAGAATCATAAAAACACTTGGTCATTGGGAAGCAACTAAAAACACTGGCACCCGAAATATTTAACAATCACCAACAACAGCACTCACTGGAAATCGCCATATCAGTTACCAGGTTAACAATATAGCCAGTGAGTTTAAATGCTTTCAAGGACAGGAGGCTAGCCCAAGTGCTGTGCATGCATGTGTTGAACCTTAAGACATACCTTTTGCACAGGGAGTTTCTATCCAGTGTGAAGATGTAGTACTCACATATTATATACATTTGTATATTTGAATACATTGGTCATCCGGACAATTGTTCTAGTCAAAACAGGCTCTGTACGCATTATTACACGTTTTTATTTTATCTCATGAAAAATATACTCTAGGTTTCTATTTAGTCAAAAAAAATTTAAACAGCAAAATACACAGCTTTCAAATGTCTTAAATCATGGTTGAAACTCTGCGATGACATATATTTAGACATGTTGTGACAAGAATTGCATTGTTTAATGTCTGGTGATAACACCTAGCTACATAAGAGTTTCAAAAACCACACAAGGCACACAGATCCAACTAATATGCTGAATCTTCTCATAACCTGTCAGTTACATAAACATTTACATTTAAGTCATTTTGCAGATGCTGTCTTCCAAAAAAGAAAAGTACCATAGTTATTTCACACCCGTTTTATAAGCTACTGTCCCCCTTAGGGAATCAAAAACACAATCTTGGCCTTGGAAGGCTTGTGCCAAGTGAGCTACACCAAGTTATAACATAGTCATTATACTGTCATAATGCATATATTAACACTTACCGTGACATATATTGCATTATTTTATGACTGTTTTTAACAGGTTTTAACAGGTTTTAAAGTCTTTCAAATAAAAAAATCCAACCACATAAGGAAAACCCTTCCATGTAAATGCTATGTAAATGTTAAATAATATTGACAGAAATTGGACAAAATATTATCACAGAAAATTCACAAACTCTGAATCCCTTTGTATTCATGCAAACAAAAATCTGGTTGCAACAGAAAACATCTTACACTACTACGGAAATTTCTAAATACATTTTATAATGGTTTCTAAAAGTATTATGACAATCTTAAATAAAGTATCTTCAGATGTCTGTATCACGCGTAGGGCAATATGTCAATCATCAGCCTCAATTAGGAAGTCCTGCCCGCTGCCTGGAACATAACGTTTCATAAGGCACATAAATGACATCAATTAAAATGGTAACAGTTTAGTTTAGTTGTAATAGCATTGATAGGTTATGGCAATTCATGTTAGGTTTGGTTGTGTTATAAGATGTTGTAATGCAGTGCTTACTATGAAGCAGTGGTTCAGCCTTTCCATTTACTAAATGTATTCAAGAAACAACTTGACGTGCACAAGTCATTATCAAACCCGTAACTGCTTGAATCGGGTGAGCCGTTAAGGACTACAATGTGTAAGACATATTGTATAATAGCTGGAGAACTCCAAGAGAGGTTTGCAAACCACTGGTGTAAAGTATTACTAAAACGGTCACTGCACTACTACAACAGGAACAATTGAAGAAGTGTTGTCAAACTTCTTCAATTTACATACTTTTTTGGGGGGGAGTTTTTTTGTTATTTTCCTGAGAACAGTTTTTTTTCTCTGATTGACATTCACAATTTTCCAAGTTTTGACATAAGCTACATATGTTTTCATAGGCCTTCAACCTAACCGGATTCAATCATTTGCGTACTCAATTGTTTTTGGTACATCTCTGCTATATTACAGGTCAATATAATCTGCCAAATGTCTATCCTGCCCTCTATTTATAATGACTAAAGTGGTATGTGGATTTTTCCTAGATTTATGTCATTTAGCAGATGCTTAAATTCATAAGTTTCATGCTGGCGCTCGAAGAAATCAAACCCGAAACACTTGTGTTGCAAACACCAGGCTCTATCAAATAAGCTCCACTAGACTAGATCTTCAATGGATGAACTAGCAATTAAATGTTTTGATTCCATGTCGTCTAGTATAACATCTAAAATGTATAGTCTATAATATATGACAACACACAAACTTTACTTATTTTGCACACACTCCTTCTGTGGACCTCAAACATTATGCTCATTTATCTATTAATAATTTCTATAAATAATCATATTTTCTTAACCCAGAATCCCAAGAACTCTTCACAACTATTCTAACTTTGAACCCAATCACTCTTACCATGAAACAAACCTAGAAATTGCTTTTTGGGACCTCATTGGGAATGGCGAAATGCCTCCACATTGTGATGTTTTCTATTCCTAGGCTAGATCCCGCCATGACAGTAAAGTTAACCCGTACACAAATACACATCACCTCACCACTGTGCACGCACAATGCAGCGCTCAATATCTGCAAGGTGCCCCCAATTTGGTTCTTGCCAACTTTGACAATGGAAGAGCGATGAAGCACAGTTGGAACAATGACATTTGCTTATGATCAGTGTGATTACTGCTTCTCTGAATACCTTCCTTGTTTCCTGAAAGGCACCTGTTACATCTTTACTACAACCCTGTTTTAAAAAAAGTTGGGGCACTGCATAAAATGAAAATAAAAACACAATGCAATGATGTACAAATCAAATCAGGTCTGGACAGCAGGCAGGCCAGTTTAGTACCCGGACTCTTTTACTAAGGCACCATTCTGTTGTAATACATGCAGAATGTGGTTTGGCATTGTCTTGCTGAAATAAACAATGCCTTCCCTGAAAAGACGTCACCTGGATGGCAGCATATGATGCTCCAAAACCCGTACATGTTGTTCAGCATTAATGCTGCACACAGATGTGCAAGTCACCCATGCTATGTGCACGAATGCAACCCATACCATCACAAATTCTGGCTTTTAATCTGTGCACTGATAAGAAGGTCACTGATGAGATGGTCCCTCTCCTCTTTAGTTCGGAGGATGCTGTGTCCATGATTCCCGAAAATAATTTCAAATTTTGATCTGTCAGTCCACTTCACCTCATTCCATCTTAAATGAGCTTGGGCACAGAGAAGGCGGCTGCGTTTCTGAATCATGTTGGTACACGATTTCTTCTTCGTATGGTAGGCTTTTAACTTGCATTTGTGGATGCAGCGATGAACTGTGTTCATAGAGAATGGTTTTCAGAATTGTTCCTAAGCCCATGCAGTGATAATTTGAGGGCCCAAATATAACAACCATCCAATATTGGTTTTCGGCCTTCTCCCATGCATACAGAGATTTATCTGGATTCTCTCAATGTTTTAATGATCATTTTGTACTGTAGATAATCCCTAAACTCTTCTAAATTTTACGCTAAGAAATTGTATTCTAAAGTTGTTGCACTCTTTGCCTGTGCAATCTTTCACTGAATGGTGAACTCCTCCCCATCCTCACTTCTGACAGACCCATCCTCTATGGAATGATCTTTTAATTATATCATTGACCTGTTGCCAAATGACCTAATTAGCTGTGTGATATTCCACCAGGTTTAGTTTTATAGCATTACACATCTTTTCCAGTCTTTTGTTGCCTTTGTTTTTTAAACGTGTTGCGAACATCAAATAGAAAATGGGCATATCTTTTTCAAAAAACAATCAAAGGTTTCAGTTTGAACATTTTATATGTGGTCTTTGTTCTATTTTCTATCGAAAACATGGTTTAAATGATTTGCACATCACAGCATTCTGTTTTATTTACATTTTAGACAACGTGCCAACCTTTCTGGAAACTAGGTTGGAAGAACATGTACTATACAGCAGTGTAAAAAAGTGTTGTATTGTAGTGACAATGTCATCAAAATAGCATCTCCTGATATGCACGCTATATGCACGCTATAAGACTGTAAGTATTTGACAATAGGTTAATCAGATTCTGCTGTCTGCTACTTCTAAGAAAGCAGGTAGAGGGAACTGATGATACAACTAGGACCTCCATCATCAAACCAGGAATTAGGTTCACAAGAATGCCATGAACAGATATTTCTCAGCTACTATGTCCACTCCATAGTCCATCAGACTGCAGTTCCCTTTATTGATTGCGTTTCAAATTAGACCCAAAGTGTTCTCTGGGGTCAAATCAAATCCCTGGTCAGGCTAGTGTGACCAAATCTAGCTGTCTTCTGTCGCCAATGGATGTATGTAGACACATCCCTAAACCACATCAAAGGTCAAAAGATTGTACGTTATTCATTATTAATGCCACTATACCGTAGACATATCAATTGCAGCCCTCCCAGTAGAGCGTCTTTGAAGTTGTGTTCTTCGAGTTCGTCCTTTGGGACGTAAGCAGATCTCGTGCTACCCATCTCCTTATATTCCTTTAAGTGTTATTAAATGTTTATCTCCTGATTATTATTTTTTTATCCGGTAAAATGCGATGACGTCAGGGAGCGGCGTCAGATTGGCGGCTAGTTGGCCAGACAGGGCCTCGAGCGAGCTCTCTCCTCACATTAGTTCCTGTCATTCATATTCACTCTCTCGCCTAGCTATAGACTGCTCGCACACTCACGCTGGTACACACGCAAACGCACAGAAAAACGGCTGGATATTGTAGTCCGGGCAAGCAGGGTCCGTCAGTCAATTATTCACTATTATCAAGTGTTCCCGCAGAACGCTACCAGACGAGGGAATTATTATGTGAACACTCTCATTTGGATGAGCACGCATGCTCAATTATATACTCACAATGCGTAGTCAAACAAACAACCTTCTCTCGATCCATGTTAGATTACACCAGTGCAATAAGTGAGGCAAAATATACAACGCTTTACGCGTGGGATGATGAGGACACTCCACTCTTCGGAGTCCAGTGGCGATACTGTCAATGCGTTCGTGAATGGGCTACTTGGTCGGTTGGCCTGTGTTATTACCAAATACTACGCAAACCTGGTTTAGTTTAATGGTTTAATTGTTACATATGAAGTAAAGCAGCGTGTGTTCAACTTGTTTACTAAACTAAACTAAAAGAACGTGTTAAATAATACAAATTACGTGAGGACTGGTAATAAGACGCAATTCGGTATAAGACGGACAGGCATCTGAAGACACACTGACCTAGAGACCAACAGTCAGTCCCTGACTGTCAGAGAACATTGTGTTTGCGTAGATAGGATGAACAACACAAAATAAAATCCAGTTTAATCCATATTAACCTATTTAAATGAGCGGTACTAGTGATATTATAGATTTAAGTATTCAACAACATAAAAAAACATACATATAAATCTAATTAATGCTCCAAAATATATTTTTCCCATGATTGAGCCCATTACGCATTGGCCTTTTGCTGCATCTCTAGTAAGATGATCATGCTGATTTCAACGTCCTGGGATGAGACAAATATTCACTTCAAGGGTCATGGTTGTATGTTCGTTGTTGCTTGGGAGATGGTGAATGGCATGGAGATTCCGTGGAGAGAGTAGTCAGCATTGTTATTCAGAATCCAATTGGCTGTCGCAAAGTCAACGCTAAAGCCAAGACACCGCCCCTGCGCGCATGACATGGAATTCACTGGCGCCAGGGCTGACAGTTAGTACAGCTGCACGTCGCTAGGCCTGTGTATCCACCGGAGTTTACCCAGCCGATAACCCTGCATTAAAACCAAAGAAAATAGACCAAAGATATTTTGGATAAGTTTAATCAATACAGCGAAGGAAAATACCTTTCTAACTGAAGAAGAATTGTCCCAAAGTGGCTTGAAAACGGAATAACCAACCTCGCTTATACTGACAAGGTATTATTTATATAAAATATTTTTCCCCGCAACTTTTATGTAAAAAAATACTCTGATCTGTGAGAATTATAACCGTTTGTTCTGAGTGGGCAACTGGCGATTAGTTTATGTGGTAAAGGCATTGGTTCAAAGGTAGGCTACAGATCTGTGAGGACGATTTGGTGATTTCAGGTTCCTTTGAATGGGAGTAGGTGGGATAATTTACTCGAATGCTTCTTGTGTTGCATCTTTAAATGCATCGCTAAGAAAATTGAACCTAAAGGCATCAGCCGCTCTGAGTTCTTTTCTAGGACAAAACAGAATAGCATAATCGTAACGCAACACAACGTAGCATATGCGTCCGAATTAATAACATTGCATTTTTGGTTGTATTACAGGTGTCCTGAGCCAGGCACTACTCGTTACCTGTTGAAGAAGCAAAGTAAAGACCGAAATAAAGGAGACTAACAAGCGTTAAGTCTCAACACATCTGTGTTGTTTTTCACAATAGGACATTTGTATCAGTGGAGAGAGACGCGTTTTGCAAAAACCAAAGCAGAGGGCGAGAGAACGGTTTAGGAACACGCTGTTCTCTCCCTAGAGGGTCCTCTTCGCTTTTCACCCTGTTTGCCCAACACGGAGAGACCCACACAGACATGGATGTAGCGGCTGATCCGCCTCGGTGGATGCACCACCACGCCGTGCTGAACGGCCAACACCCGGACTCCCATCACCCCGGCCTTTCACACAACTACATGGAGCCAACCGCACAACTTCTGCCCCCGGACGAAGTGGATGTTTTCTTTAACCATCTAGATTCGCAGGGAAACCCGTACTACCATAACTCAGCTCATGCGCGGGCAAGAGTGTCCTACAGCCAAGCTCACGGTAAGCTCTAACAATTACCTAAATTATTCAACTTTACAGATAATATCGCCCACTGTCATTTCTGCATTAATTTACTAAGTTAGTTGAAATTATAAGCGCGCATGGAAGACACATTTTCTCAAATCAAATCATGCGAAAATATATTTATTTGTGAAATTGGTTCTGAACGTTCCAAATAACTTACCATAACCCATGTTTTTTCCTTAATATTTATATCCAATACAATATAAAATGTTGACCCAATATAAGAAAAAAATAATGGGATTATAATTTATTTGTTTTTGTCTGAATAGACTATAACTGTAAATAGTGTATTTTGAGCCCCTCGTAAATCGAATAACCTTATTCCACAAAACGAGGGCTGTGGTGCGATAAAAAAACGAATTGGCTGTCTCCAAACTACCATTGTGATAAAAAATTATCTGCCAGTAATTTCAAGGCTTTTTCCCAAAGAAACTGTTAACTGTCACGCGAAATAAAATATGCGTTTATCCCGTGACTTCACCACTTTGGATACGTGACTTTGTTTCATATTTCTGAAATATAAAATAACAAGATAACCCAAAGAACTAAAATTATTTCTGTATATGTTCTGCGAACGATATATTTTAAACCACTCACGAATCAAACAATTTCACATAACGATGGATTTTTGTCATGTTGCGTCAACAGGTGAATGACGGGTGACCAAACAATGACATCACATAACGACAATAATCAGAGTTGAGACTGAAATAATTAGCCTTTTGTAAGCCTATGAATTCTAACTATAAACATTATTTTTCACACTTTCAGCACGGCTCGCTGGTAGTCAGGTCTGCCGGCCACATCTAATCCATAGCCCAGGGATTTCATGGCTAGAGCCCGGCAAAGCAGCCCTCTCAGCCGCCCACCATCACAACGCATGGGCGGTCAGCCACTTCAGTAAGACCGGGCTTCATCCCTCAGGCTCCGCGGCACCTGGCGGTTTGTCCGCAGTATACCCCTGCAGCAGCAACGCAAACACGGCCTCAGCATCCTCCTTAACGTCGGCGTCCCATTCGAGTCCACATCTGTACAGTTTCCCCCCTACACCGCCGAAAGATGTTTCCCCGGACCCCGGAGCCACCTCACCCTTGTCCTCTACCCCGAGAATGGATGAGAAGGAGTCTATCAAGTACCAAATGTCCCTTTCTGACAGCATGAAGATGGAGGGTTCCAGTCCTCTCCGAAGCAGCCTAGCCTCAATGAGCACCCAGACCCCATCCACGCACCATCCCATACCGACCTACCCCACTTATTCTCTCCCGGCAGCGCATGACTACGGGAGCAGTCTTTTCCACCCTGGTAGCCTGCTCGGAGGATCGTCTTCCAGCTTTACCCCGAAATGTAAAAGCAAAACTCGGTCGTGCTCAGGTGAGTCTCTTCTTTAAAATGGAGGATTTCAAAGTCGACTAGCTACATAATGATAACGACGATGTTGATGCTGAGTTATAGTAGCCTAGTAGTGTTAGTAGTAGTAGAAGTATGATTGAATACGCCGAAAGTATGTGTTGGCTACGTGTAGTGTAACAGACTAGTTGTTATCAAAAACAAAAAGTTACGTTGTAACAAGAACAATAAGAAATATCTCCTATGTAAAGTTAGAATTATAGGAAAGTGTATCAAATTACTGCTACTTGAGATATGGAACTAAATAAAAAATACAGTAATATCTTCAGACCAAACAATAGTCCAAATTATATTAGCCGTAAATGTAAAAGTCGTTTTATAATAATAATGGTATACATGGCATGTTCAAAACAGATTCAAAGTATGCATAAACATCCTTAGAAAACTAGACAAATTGGGCTAATAATATCATAAACACAATTAGCCTCGACTTGGAAGTGGGAATGGTTTTCAGGGGATAATGGGGCTGTGGTGACCTGGGTGCATGTTTCACAGCTCTTATAACACTCACATACACGATTCGTAGCTATTTTATATCACACACACACACACACACACACACACATATATATATATATATATATATATATATATATATATATATATATATATATATACATATACTCACACACATACACAAACACACACACTCTGGTTTCTTTTGTCGCCAATAGTAAACAAAATCCGCTTTAAAGAACAGGAAACTATAGGCCCCTAGACAAGCATGCACCCAAAGCAGTGTCACATATCCCCATAGTAGTAATCCTGCATGTGAAATGGTCTGCACGGACCAAGAGTGGTATCTCAAAATCCATTTTTATTTTTTCAAGGACAGAAACAGAATATGTTTATTTTTCATAGGCATATAAAACGTTTAGCAATAAACGGGTTATTACTTATTAGAGCGGGGATGGCGTATACATTTATATAATAGGTGGTGTGAGGTTGTAATATTATGTTTGTTATGTTCTCACAAATTTGCTGCAACGTTTCACTCTTACCAATTTGGCCAATTGGCCATGTCAATTCTGCATAGTGGTTTACAGTATACATTCTTATAACAATGGTAGGTTATATGATTAATGACGATAAGAAACACTTTTTGTAAACTGTGAAGACATTGCCTCGTCTTGCGCACACACCCAAGACCTCAGATGACGCGTTTATTATCCTCTTTCGTCAACCGCGACTCAATTACGATCATACTAGCTTGGCCTTGAAAACGGCGAACTGGATACAGCCCCGGAGGTGTGAAAGGAAGATCTGCTCGCGCGTATAGCCAAACAATCTCAGTATTTACAATGAGCTGTTTCTTTGTTACATAATACAGCATTGTCGAGACTGACATTTGGCGACTGTAGACAGAGCTGATTGCCTTCAAGCAGTCCCTTTTTACTGAGCACGAGTATTCATTTGTTGGAAAAAGAAAGCTTCAACAAAAAATGTATTCACCATATTTCATAATGAGAGATTCGATGTCTCAACGTAATCCCAAAGTGTTCTTAAAAAAACAGTGCTTGTGCTATTATGGTCATTTTCAGACATCATTTCGTTAGGAAGACCCAGCTAGACAGATGATCCTCCTCATTAAATGTATGTGTTTGTCACTGACAACACTGTCCTGATACTAGGAACCTGTCTCTGTGGGGATGTCCATAGCCTGCAATCTAGTGCTATATCATCACACTATTCTGTTGGAGCCCCTGATCATACATAGAGCCACTTCCTGTTGGATTTACCAGAATCCAGGCCTCTTTCCTCACTCTTTCTCTCATTCTCTTGGTCTCCCCCTTTTCTCTGTCTCTTTCTTTGACTGTCTATACTCTACATTATCTGAAGCCGGTGGAGGCAAATGCCCCTGTCACACTATTGTGTGTTAAAACAAATGTTATAACCAGCACACATTTAAAAAAAGACTGTCTCACCTCTGCATGGTGGTTTGAACTGTTAACAGCGAGTGTCACCTTTCTAAGAATTCTGATTCAGAGTGAGTTGGAGCCCACAGTGATGAGGTTATGAGGCTGATATTGTGACAGGTTGATGTTGACACCACATACATACACACACGCATGGACACGACCACAAACACGCACCCACACACACACACACACGCACAGGCACACGCACACGCACACACACACACACACACACACACACACACAGAGACAACCACTAAAGATGAATATTTATTGTATTGTAAATTATGGTAGAATTGCAGATAGTCTATCAGTTAGAATCTCGGTAACTAAAAGGTTGAAAATTCAAACTACAACCTGTCAATCTACCCTTGAGTAAGACACTTGACACTAATTTCCCCAGTGTTGCCTTCAATAAAAAAACACTTATTTCACATAAGCACCCAATGAGTCGTCTTTTAAATCACTCACAGCAAAAGGAACAAAACCCAGACACCTTTCTGAAACATTATTTGGTCCCAACAGACCCAAAGCTGAAGTAAACATAACTAGATCAAACACAGAAAAGCCTGGCAGCATTTTCATGTTGTTCCAAGAGTGTGCAGAGGGTTCAAAACAGTCTCTCACAAACTTCAAATCAAAAACACTCAGCCGACTCATAATAATGGGAATTTAAGAACAGAACTAAGGAGCTGTGGGTAGAAAAAAAACATTCATTCTCAAAATGTTTTCCATGCTTCAGTGTACAAATATGCACTCATGGCCAGCTAGTTGTCCAGGACAACAAACTTTAAATGGTTCAAAATGTTACATCCCACTGCAAAGGCAACACTGTGTTCGTATGATACATTCCAGTTGACGGGTTAATTTTATAAATGTCCCTGTGCCTTTCCTCCACCTGCATGCTGCTCAGAGGGGCGCGAGTGTGTCAACTGTGGAGCCACTTCCACCCCCCTGTGGCGACGGGACGGGACGGGCCACTACCTGTGCAACGCCTGCGGACTATACCACAAGATGAACGGCCAGAACCGACCCCTAATCAAGCCCAAACGCAGACTGGTGGGTACCACAGAACCTCCGAACCACACACACAGAAACACAAACAGGTAGAGTGTTGAGCGCAGAAAAGCGAGGGGAGAAAATAAGGGGGGGTGCACAATTCCAGGAAAGTTATATTTTCCCAATCAGTTTCCGGGAATTGTGTTCCACACTGGCCCCTGCGCTCCGGTACACAGGTTGCTAGTGGAGTGCAGCTATCTAGGTTGTTTCTGCTATCATTATTGCTGCAACTTCTGATACAGTCACTGATACCAGGGCCATTGCAGGCCTCTCTGTCATCTCTGACTGTCACTATAATGGTCTTCTGTGGTGGTTCAGAGACTCATCCTAGTCACGCAGCCGTATTTGGCAATAGGAAACATAGACCCGTGTGTTGCTTTTCTTTGTCAGTGAATATATGCGACTGGCGTGTGCAATACATAAATAGCTATCTCCCTCTGCTATCTCTCCGTGTCTCTTGGCCAAGTGCTAGATCGAGCCTGCTTCTTGCTTGGCTGATGTTACATTGTGTACTTCTCATGGTGAACTAATTTCAACATCATTGTTGTGTTTTCCTATAAGGGTAGCAGGCAGGTCAGATCCTTACTGATACCCAGTCAGACAGCAGTTCAGTGGACTATGTAAATGTTGTCATTACTGAAATTGCACACTTAATGTGCTGCCGATTCCACTGATTGGGGTTAAATGCTAAAAGCTAATATTTTCATGTAACAGTAACTATCTGCAGCCCAGAGCTAACCAGACTTGAAAGCTTTTGGTCAATGAACAAGGCACATGTATAAAAAACCTGTGATTATGGGAATTGACACAAAGTGGTGTAGAAAGCTGATCATAAACTTTAGAACTGAAAATCCGTTGTGATCTAGATATAACTATATTACGTGATGGCCATTTGAATTTATATCAAAGACGAAAGCAAAGAAATAGAATTTGCCACGGTCAGTGGAAAGATATGATGACAAATGACAAAGTCTCTAATACAACATGGGAATAGTTCCTGTATTTCTTAAAATGTTTAATATGGCACAGTAATACTGCATGTTGACTAATAAGAATAATAATGTAAATTATAATGTAAAATAGCATTTGTGATAACCATTGCAGTACTGATTACATTGGGCTATAATTTACATAATAACCTTTTGAATAGATTTTTTCTGGCAACCAATGGTTTAACTTAGCAATACATTTTCCCAGACCCTTATTGAATACATTTGGAAATCCATTCTTTTTATTTTAGAAATGTAGTCATTTTTATAAAACAAACTGTCATCGTTAGTTATCTTCAAATACAAGTGTAGCCAGGCCAATTATCTGGAAATTGTGAAAAATATTTAGAACTTGGATCTATGCCTAATTAGGATATGCGGATTGAAATGTCTCAGGAATCAGGATTCATAATAAGATTACTAATCTATTAATCAAAGGCTATATCCTTGTATGCATTAATACTTAACACACAAACAGGTTTGGACTATTTAATACCTCATATTTCATGTCGACTACAAGGACCATCCTTGAGAATAATCTTGTGGGCATCTTGACTATAGAATGGTCCAGATAATGACTGAAGCATATACAATGGGACATTTTATTTTCACAAGGTCTCAGCCGACGGCAAAAAGACTCCACTGATTGGAATCAGCCGATGTAGGCTTGTCTATAAAGAAGTATCACCGACGAGAATACATTTAGATTCTTCTGAAACATTTCTATCCTGGCTTGAGTTTTTTTAGACCCAACGCTATACAAGGCCTATAGCGTTGGGGCTACAAAAAGATTTCATTTTCCAAAGTATTTTCCAAAATCATTTCCATTAAGCTAAAGTATAAACGTAGGTTTAAAAAATAACTTTTAATTTTCCCTACAGTCCTAATGTCTAAAAAATGCATTCGATAATTTTCCATATAAGTCAGTGGCCCGTGCGTTTCAGCTTGCGTGTTTTCATTGCTCGCGAGTGGGGCCTTCCAGTTATTTCCTATCCGGAAATCTGTCGGTACCGATAAGGATGCGGGGCAAGCGCATATTTCCGTACGTGTCGCGTTAACTACACTTACATTTCTATAGCAGTGGTCAAGCCGGCCAGTTCACATAGCATAGACTACAGTAAAGAAATAGAGACCACACTTCAAGTCCCTTTATGTGCATAGCAAAAACAGCGAAGAAGAGAGAAGCAGGCAGCGCTTATGGGAAGTGTTTTAACCTGCTGTCAGGACAAGGTCAGGGCTCGAACCTAGACTCGTAGACGTTTTTACTTGGAGGTTTGTTGATTTAGGAACGTTTGACACAGATTGAATGATAACCTCCTTGACTCACCCACAGGCGGTTGAGCTAATTTATAAAACAGATGTTGGAATATATTAAACATGTATTTAATTAAGAATATTTTATCACCTTATAAATTGTATTTAAAAAAATGTGTGTCCGATCTTTAACCCAACTTTAAAGACGATTTATAACCTGGAATTGATCTGGGGCAAAACGTGGATGCTCGGTAATCACCGAAAACCGAAAGGTTGGAAAATGTAGTTGTCCACCAATAAAGCATAGTTATTAAATGATGCTATGATTTAACTATTTTTATTATTTTACCAACACTTGAGAAAAGTGTGCTCCACCAGGCAGGTTGAGTGTATACTAGTATGTTAATGCTATGCAATTATACACAATTATGAAATATTTGTATGTCATTTTATGTCTGTGCAAATGGAAACGTATTTGACATCCATACTATCATACGCTGTCTGCTGCGTGTATTCAATCACAAAATTGTTCAGTACATATATATTACGTTATATAACGCTAAACACATATATTTACAAAAACTTCAATATTTATTTTTGAAAAACTAAATAATAGTTCTATTAATTGTTGATATACATATTTTAAGTGGGCCTATCTCGCATTATGAACAAGAAACATTTCTTAGACTATTTAAAATTCATGCAAATTCCAATAAAAAAGAGTTTGGTCGATGATGTTTGTTCTAAATTATCTCATGTTTTAATAAAAAAAACTTCCTAATTTACGATATACTTATTTTCACAAATATTTATTTTCAGATATTCCCTTCCCTTGTCAATGAATATTTGGAAGTATTTCCCCTGAACCATGTAGGTGTGTAGGGTTATAGCAATGCACTATTCCGACACAGGGTTCAGATTACAATATTGTGCTGTAGGGGTATACTTAAATTGCATGCGTGTAAATGTTTCATATTAAGTGTGAAGAATCCATCTGTAATGGCAGGGGATCGCACATGCAGCCTGGATACTGGAGGGTCTATATTGCCCCCCTCGCTACTTAATCTCCATTCAATGGCAATACTTAGCATCTTGAGTGGAAGACCTTTGATAGTCTATCTGTAGAATGAAGAAACAGATCTCATGCTGGGAGAAAACTGTAGCCTATGTATGGCTAGAAAACCCATTACCTGCTTATATGATCATTCAGCATGGGTTACATTTACAGTAACCCTTGAATTATTATAGGTTAATAAAGACCAATTAATACAATATATATAAATATACATATACATATATATATATATATATATATATATATATATATATATATATATATATATATATATAT
>JACXGJ010011646.1:0-19422 GCA_016801105.1 Esox niger | reverse complement strand
CACTAAATCCACTAGATGGCAGTGATAATCCATACTCAAGTTTCAGGTATGAGACAAGAAAATCTGACAGTATCTTACAATAACAGAGAATTTTTACATTAACTGGTAAGCAACTTCAACTTACCTGTGATTGTTACTATCTTTATGACACAACTTCATCTGAAAGAGTTGAATGCTCAACATTAAAATACTGTTATTTAACGATTAAAATGTGTTGACATTGCAGAATTATTAGTTAGGATTAATTAACGTGCTATAATGCTGTGGACGTGGTCGAGCTAAAACAATACATTGCTTTTCTCAATTTATAAGGGGTTCAGATGACATGATCCTTGAAGTGAAAGTATTTCAGATGGAAGCCTAAACCCTATGCCTCACTAGGAGGTAAGCCAGGGTGTAACAGAGTGTCCTTGCCATTCACTTTCCATGCTCCTGTAGATCTGGCTAATGAGGGATGGTCTGTTGCATGACCCCCTCTGTAGGGAACACGTTGTCGTGTCACAAATCTGGGAATGCTGTGTCTTCCCCCCTCAATGTTTCTGCAAAGTGGGTAATAGGAACATTTAGGGAATGCAGTGCTTATTAGCGATGGACTGTTAGGGACAATTAGGGAATGCTGTGTTCAAACAATAGGTTATTAGGAAGATTTAGGGAATATTTTGTTCTAGCAATAGGTTATTAACTTAGATGCTATACAGTTTATATCTATTAAAATATCAATCTTCATTATGATACTTTCCTGAATGACCTGAGGTGACTTTGTTTATCGATGTATGTCATTGGCTAGTCCCTCAGGGGGGATATAAATGGAGAGTAATTGAGGGCGTTCTCCTTTGTGCGTTCTCACTTCATTAGGGGGTTAATTCTTTCTCTCTGGAGGAAATGCAGCATTTTCATGACAATGGAGATGCAAATAGCTCCTTTGGATGTTAAACAATAGACTTGTAGTAAGCTAATGGATCCCTTACTCTAAATACCATTACTAATTAGTCAGCACAAATATTTGGACAGCCACTTTCAACAAGGTTTACACTGAAGGGAAACTTGAGCGTGACTAATCAAAGGTTATACTGTCTGTAGATACAACAATCCAGTATAGTCAGGTTTTGTTCAGTATATTCAGTAGATCAGAAATGTCTTTTCATTGGAATTGGTAGCCTAGTGGTTACAACATCTGACGGAAAACCAAAAGGTTGTTCGATGGATTCCCAGAGTCAACATAATGACTGATCTGTAATTCTGTCCTTTAGCAACCATAACCCTGAACCCTGAAGGGGTTGGGCAAATCTCAGTTGGACCTTGTGTGCAAACTGGCAAATATTCCCTTGCCCTGTATATATCAGACAGAAGAGCCTCTTCTGTCACAGTGTAGTGAGACATACCTATGATACAGGGGGACATTGAGGGTCAGCGATTGAGTGGTCTGTTACCTCCGTTTGAGTCCAAGGCTTTGCTCAATAAAGCTGCATAGGCATGAATATTAAATGTATTCATGCCCATGCAGCACAAGGCCTTGCAGGCATTTCCACAACAACACAAGGATTAACAGCAACTGCTAGTAGAAGCTTATGAGACAGCAGGCTATAAGGGACTGCTGCAAGTAGGAAACATAACTTTAACAAGTCAACAGCTGTTAGAATAACAAACACTGTTAAAACAACTGGCTATTTCAAGTTAAACTGGCTTTATTATATTTAATTGATGCAAATAGCCTTATATCAACACTAATGTACCATAACCTAAGATTTAACCACCAGAACAATCTGCAATGACTGCAGCAAATAACAGAATTTGTTTTTACACATGGTGTGGTGTTAAGTGGATAATTATGGTGCATTTGTGAATTGTCACCAAGTGGTAAGTGTTGACAAGCCCATTTGATAAGCCCTCTAACATCAAATTACTGGTGGGAAACTAATCATTTCTGACCTACAGTTTCCCCATATGGTGACCTTTGATGTTCCCTAAAAAAAAATCCAAAACACATTGTCTGATTCATGTGGCTCTATGGTCTAACTAAAGGCTAAATGGTCTTTATTGAAAAACAAAATGTAATCCAAGCATGTCAAATATCCTTTCTACCAATTACATTTCTATGAAAGTGTTGCCATAACAGAGTTGCCATTAATCCATGGTTTTCAGTTGGATTCATACAGGGGACCAGCAAAACAATGTATGCACTCATTTTGGATAACAGCATTACATTACACATTTCCCTCATATTTTCTATTGTAGTTGCCTTTCTAAAATTACCATAGCCACATTCGTGCCAAAATGTCCAGACCAAGAACTTTAAAAAAAGATATTAAGTAGGAATTCACTTTGCCATCCTAACCATGTCACAATTTACAGGTACCGTTTGCATGCTAACAACTTAATGGCTAATACAGAGGCATTCACCCATCTACTCAGCATACGCCAGCCATTTCACAACTTTGTTGAAGACTTGAACAGACACAACTGATTTACTGAGGCTTCATATTTAGACTACAAGTCGAATCACATGTGCAACCTCTAAAATAGATTAAATGCATGGTAGGTTTCAAAATAGATTAAATGCAGTTGAGAGGTTTCAAAATCTCCGACCAAACTGGGAAAGCCACTATAATACTGAAAAGTTTTTCCTATAAATTATTTGCATTTCTATTAGAAATCTCACAGTAGTTAAAATAAATTGTAATACATTTTACAAACAGGACGGTAAAAAGCAAAGTGTGTTTTCCTTAACACGTATATGTGTATCATTTATTTTTGTCAACCATTAGCTTTAATTACCCCACGCTATTTTCAGTGCGAAATTAGTTGGTCAAAGTCTGATAGCCGGCACGTACTGAAGTAGTGTGCGGATCCATAAGGCCAACATGGTGTGTTTTTATTCTCTAGGCCAGGGGGGACTAAAACATTTACCTCAAAGTGGTTCAACAGTCTGGTGTGCCTCGGTGTGCCTCTGTGAAGAGTAGCCTGTCATTGTTTGTCGAAACTAAAGAGCATTCATTATAAGCAGTAGTCCTCTCTCATTATTTACAGACACACCAAACCAAGGGCCCCCAAACAATATAGAATAGATTCCTTTATGTGGACCTCAAGTACCTCATACTTTCTACGAGCACAGTGTCCATCCATCCCCCTGTCACCCCAATTTCTCTTTTCAGATACCTGCACGTAAAAGATGTGAAGAGAAAACAAAGCATATCCTCAACTTTCCTTTTTCTCCATTGTGTGAAAACAGGCCCATTTTGAAGCCTTTATTAGTGCAAAGCTTCTCATTAACTCTGCTCATGCTGTCTTCCCCAGCTTGCCATTGGTTTAAGTACCGTGTTCCACAGCTTGCCATTGGCTTAAGTACGCTGTTGTGTAAAAACGCTACCAATTAGTCCCTCATCAGGTCCAATCAGAGGAGACAAAGCCTGTGCAAAGATAACTTGATGAGAGGGGACAGCGCAACACAGTGTAATCACTTAAGAACCACTAGGTCCATTCAGAGCCGCTCGCTGCTGCGAGTCCATTCACTAACCCTGCTGCTCCTTACTGGACCCCTTCGGACCTCTTTCTCAGGGCCAAGTTTTGTAGTGCTGGGAAGACGGGCCCCCCAGGAGTCTCAGAAGGGGAGCTATTCACCACTTACCTGTTTCACAGCACATAAAGCATTAAGGACTATGTCAAATCTTTTATTGTCCACCTTCCTCAATGCTTCCTTAAACTTAGGCCCCAAGAAGCCCAAAGAGCCAGTTTTCACCAGATTCAGACATTTTTGTTTAATGGGGATGGCTTTCGTCTCATTAAAAGCACATTGGCACTGTCCTGTAAATACACAGGGGGGCAAAAATATTTACTTTTTTAATCGTCTGTCAATGCAGCAGGTTTTTTGGGGCAATTTAATTTGAAGCTTGCTACTGATCACCATAGATCTTAAATGCATTAATTAGAGGATATGCGGGGTAACCCTAATTTTCTCAATGGCTTTGGTTCTCTGTTCTTTCTTGGAACAAGTTTGGACAGTCCGGACCACCATGCTAATAAAATTACCTCATTAATGTCTTTATTCCAGCACAGAAACCCATTCATTCTCTGCCATTCAGCATTAATTTAATGCTGTACGATGAAGGGGGAGAGAATGAGGATGAGGAGGGAGGGAGGGCATTCATTCACTCACATTTTTGTTAGTGGGCAGTTCTAAATAATGATCCCAACAGGAGTAGAGTTATAATTTGGAACAAGGGGCACTTCAGCAAATATGTGTACACTGTTCGATTAATTACTTCCAGATGGGATTTGGCAGAAATATTCCTGCCAACCCCCCATCCCCCTGTTCATCTAAGCTTGTTGAATAGATGTGCTCAGACCATTTTATTTCGGACCCCCTTTAATCAAATGCAAATTATGGCACTGACTGTTCTCTTTCTGAGCATGGCCTCATTGTGGAACAAATGAACAACATGTAAACAATGATGTAGTGTTTAATGAATCATTAACCACTGGTCCAAGTTGTCTGCGATTGAAACAAGGATTTAATGACATGCAGAGTAACATTACAAAGAGGCTTAAAACAATGCTTGTCTGACCTAACTACGATTCAGTCTAATTATAAAAAGGGTTTGGCATACTTTTTTGGTTTCAGGTCCAACACAAACTTTTTGTTATTTAAGGGTGCTTTGTGTATTGTATTTTAGAAGAATTTGCATGAAATTAGACTGTCAAGTCCTCTTAGTTCTTTTATGTTTACCTTTTGCTTCTTATTTGTCTTTTTTTCTTATATTAACTCCTTTGCCCTTTCTGCTGTTTGTTTCCTCATTTCAGGTTGTTTTTTGTGTTTTATGCTATTGCTAAAGTTTTAGTCAAATATGCCAGGCTGTAAATTGATACATTTAACTATATGTTAAAATATATGTTGAAGTTCAACCATTTATTAGAGAACTTATGTACAACCCTGCAGGGTAGGGATGCAGTAATGATACCCCCCACAACTAACACAGAAATTAACAGGTGAAGGCAGGGGTGGGGGCTGGGCGTGCAACGCATGCTGTACCAGCTCAACACCGACTGAGTGAGTAACCTGATGTTTATATACATGTTTGCAATCTGACATGATGAGGGCGATCATGCATCAGCTGATGCATGCTCCCAATTACCACTCGGGTTTCCTGGCTGAACTGGCTATGCTAATTATCTGGAACATTATGATACAGGTCCCATAAAACGTTTGCACCTCTTTACATTTTTCTCCACACTTTCTCATGTCATTGTATCAGTATTGAATGCATTTTTTTTGTTACGATGTCAAACCAATTCTGATCTTACATATTTAAACAACTTATTAATATTAAAAGAGAGTCATTCAACCAAATTCCAAGGTATTTGTATGAAGATAAACATTCTAAGGTCAAATAATCTATGATAGTAATTTTTAAATGATCCTAACTGATGTTTTTGATCTACAGAAAACTATAAACAGCTCCAGAAAACTTTTGAGACACATTTTTCTTTCCTTTCCAAAAATGTTGAAAAGGAATGTATTGAGTGGGTAACAGAAGCATTCAATTTGCAGTGGTCTCTTAATTTTAACCCTTCTGTTCAACACTCAACACCTTCCTTTTCAAATTTTTTGGGAAAGGAAAGGAAAAGGTGCAGTGGTCTCTTAATGTTTTCCAGAACTGTATTTTGTTTCAGTTGCATTCAAAACTTTTCTACAAGTTTAAAATTCGACATCAATTGCAAAAATGCTTGCGCGAGAGATGGAGCTACTATGTACAAAACTGTATCCTCATCATAAAAGCGAAAATTACAGATTCTCAGAGTCACAAGTATAATTTATTTAAACAGTAAACATCTGAGGGCTCAAAACTGAGCCCTGGGGAAATCCTTTATAAACTGGAATGAATTTGGATTCGCTTGAGTTTGAGTTCTTTCACAGTTAGTTTTGAAATCATAAGCAGGTATTAATTTCCATTCCCAAGAAGACAAATTTACAGCATAAGAGGATTGTGAAGAGTACCAAATGTCTTGGACAGGTCAATGAATAGACCAACACAACTAAGATTCTTATCCCAAGGCTTTGGCTAAATTTTTTACAACCAGAATGGTTGTTGGAATAGTACTGTGTCCTGGTCTAAAACCAGATTGAAATGTGTTTAATGTGCTATTTTTAGTTTAAAATGATTGCAGCTGTATATTTTCTAATGACTCCAATATTTTAGCAAGACAAGACCAATTGGAGGTCCATTTTTGTCAAGGACACAAGTTTTCCCCCTTTATGTAGTAGTAGCAAATGTGCAGATTTCCAAATCTTAAGAATGACCCCAATAGTTAATGTAGTTAAAAATATAGTTTAAAAAATGCACTTTGATGGACAACAATCCTCAAGTCATGCCATAAATGTTTGATTGGATTCAGGCTGGCTCACTGACTGGGCCACGCAAGTTTCTCTCAAGAACTTTTGTGTATCCTGCTCCATCGTTTTCTCCTCCAGTAGTGCCCATTCCCTTAATAAAGAGAAATATCTCTACATGATGCTGCCATCAGAATGTTTCAGAGACCGTTGATGTTGAGTTTGTGCCAAATGTAATGTTTTTATTTGCCCAACAAATAATCTTTTTGTTTTGTTAGACCAAGAAACATTTTGCCACTGGCTACAAAATTTAAATAGGTTGTTTTTCTTGAGTAACGGCTTTCTCTGTGCCTCCCTTTCATGCAGGAAATACTTGTGTAATGGTTGGAATATGGTTGTTACATTCATGTTTTGACAAGTCTTAGCCTTAAAAGCCAGTCAAGTTGTCACATTTGCCATTGGCCTCTTGGTCGCCACTTGGTCAGTCATCAACTTGTTTTGTCATCAAGTTAGAAGGAAGGCCTGATCCTGTCAGGGTGCTGGAATTTCCATATACTGTACCATCCACTTCTTAGTAATCATCTTGTATATTCACCAAGGGATATCCAAAGCTTTAGAAATTGTTTTATACCCATTCATTGATATATTCCGTCATGTAATTACTTGATGTCTGTGACATCCCCAGTGTCCGTTTATTATTTCAGGGGCTAATTACCTTCAGCAAAGTAAATGCATGCTCAGTTGTATTCAAATCATGTTTAGGCCAGTAAAGATCCCAAAAATGTTGGCCCTCATAAACTCTGGTAGCTATGTCAAAGTGTCTGGGCTCTTTTTCCTGTTGCATGATAAAATGCTATAAAATGAGTTCAGAGACATTTGATTGTTTCTGAGCTGTGCACTTCAATATTCACTCTACTTCTTTCATCATATACATCATAATTAAAGTATATAGCAGATGGTAGCATCTTTCTGATCTGCCTAACAGTTTTGTTCTTCAATATGGAGAGCGATCTTTGGTCATCGACCGTATACGTCTTTTTGGTCTAACATTGAATTTTTAACATGCCTAACATTTTAACTAAGTCACTAATTAATTTTGTATGTATCTACGTCATGATGGCCAGCTTGACATGCATTGACATTTTTCTTTATGTTTTCAGACACCAGCAGCAGACTGCATTCAAATGCAAAGCCTAGAAATATTAAAGATATTTGGTGTAAATTCACCTCTGCACCAGTGTCCTGGAACCTCCAAAGGAAAATTACAGAATCACTGAACAATTAAGGATGAAGCAGAGGTGGACAGTAGGGGAACTCTTCAGATTCCAATTCCGAGGAGGAGTACCCCATCATCACTGCCAGCCCTGCAGCCAGCCCTAAACTCAGCCCAGTGATCACCCAGTAATCAACTCCAGCTCCATTTTTGGGGGCTCTATGGGGTCTGAAAGGGTTTGGCAATGAAATGTTTTGCCCCCTCGTCCTTTTGGAACTGGAACTGTCAAGTGTTTGATCGCTTTCTTACATGTACGACATACTTCAAGTCCTCTTACAGCCTAGGTAAACGATTAAGCTCTAGGTTTTGGCAATTTTATAAGAATCCTTTTCTTATTTCTGCTGTGGATGTGTTTGAATCATTGTCCTTTGTCAAAATGCATTTTTGTTTAAGTTAAGCCATTTGACAGATGGTCTCACTATCTCTGCAAGTATTTTCAGATACTAAAGTTGACTCAAAGATTGCATGCTGGCCAAACCTGAGACAGCAAAGCAGCAAATTTCCCGCCACTATACTTTATACATTCTTTTAGTTTTAGAAGAAGTGTTTTGTTTTTGCAAAACATGATGTCTGGATTGTGGCTACAGAACTCCCCCACTGACTCAACTGTCCAAAGGACAATATCCTGTAGTCCTGTTCCACACACAGGTCTGAAAGCTCAAGTTTCCAAATGTTTTCCCAAATGGAGACAACTCATGAGGAATGTAGGTATTTTGAGAATACTCAAGTGAGCAAAAACATAGCATTCTAACAATTTTAATATGTGGCCTGTAGAGCATAGCTGGACAAACCAATTCTTTGAAGTGATTTGATATCATTTAAAAGCCAATCTCTTGCAATGTTAGGGAAATGCATAATGTGGTTCAACTAGTATTGTAGTTATATTTTAGTTACATTTTGTTTCCAGTTAATATTTTTTTGCCAGGTAGTGGTGTAGTTAACAACTGGAACTTACATACCCAAGTTTGTAAAAAGAAAATATAGGTTAAGTATGCAATATATTCTTTACCTTTTCCACGTCTTAAAATAAAAAAAATCATTTGTAACATAGTTGTTGTGTTAAATTGGCTAAATTGTATATTCTCTTTTTAGTTGATGCTAAAATTGTTGGATTCTTGCAATTAGTATTGTTTATAATAATAAAAAATTTATAATTGTTGCACAACGCAGTTTGAATGTACAGTGGATGTAAAAAGTCTACACACCCCTGTTAAAATGCCAGGTGTTTGTGATGTAAATAAGAAGACAAAGATAAATCATAATTACAAACATACCTTTTGTAATTATGGACAAAAATTCAACCTTGGTTTCATCAGACCAAAACACATTTTCCCACGTGCGTTTGGGAGACTTGATGTTTGTTTTTGCAAACTTCAGTCGGGCTTGGATGTTTTTCTTTGTAAGAAATTGCTTGTGTCTTGCCACCCTACCCCATAGGCAATTCATATGAAGAATACAGGAGATTGTTGTTGTCACATATAGCACACAGCCAGTACTTGCCATACATTCCTGGAGCTCCTCTAATGTTGCTGTGGTTCTCTTGGAGGCCTCCCTGACCAGTTTTCTTCTTGTCTTTTTATCAATTTTAGAGGGACGTCCAATTCTTGGTAATGTCTCTGTTGTGCCATATTTTCTCCACTTCATGATGACTGTCTTGACTGTGTTCCATGGTATATCTAATGCTTTGGAAATTATTTTGTACCCTTCTGACTTTCTTTCAACAATGAAATCCCTCTGATGCTCTGGAAACTTTCTGTGGACCATGACTTTTGCTCTGAGGTGCAACTAAAAAAAATTCTGAAAAAAACTTTGAGAACAGCTAATATTTATTTGTGATGAGTCAGAGTCACTTTAAATGATGTCAGGTATAATGACTTCTATTTTACATTAGTTTGAATGTGATTAGTTAATTTTGAACACAGCCACATTCCCAGTAATAAGAGGGAGGGTGTGCAAACGTATACAGCCAGTTTATTGTAATGATTTTATTTTTCATTTGAATTGTTCACATTATAGGTCCCATTATAAGTGGAAAAAGTTCTGACATTATGATTTATCTTTTTCTCATTCTTTCACATCACAAAAACCTGGCATTTTGACAGGGGTGTGTAGCCATTTTATATCCACTGTATGATAATAAACGACTTTTTTAAATGTTATTGCAATTGCCTTTTTTAAGGAATGCTTTAGTGCTGTTTAACTTCATTTAGGCCAAAGAAATTGATCACTTTGTAAACTTTGTTTTTCACAGTAGCTTCCCCAACAGTGTATTACGGTCTTCTTAGTGAAAATTGGCTGGTTTCTAAATCTAGTTTCATACAATTTTAAAGATTGGGATGTCGAGTGTGAACCCCCCCAGGCCATTGGTTAAGCACATACTGTCATTGTAATATAATGACTTGAAACATTATTGTATTTCATTACAACCATTAGATCTGTTATATAGGCAACCTATGAGTGCCAAGTCTTCATACAGTGGGGAGAACAAGTATTTGATACACTGCTGATTTTGCAGGTTTTCCTACTTACAATGCATGTAAAGGTCTGTAATTTTTACCATAGGTACACTTCAACTGTGTGAGACAGAATTAAAGAAAATGTAAAACAGAAATCCAGAAAATAACATTGTATTATTTTTAAACAATGAATTAGCATTTTATTGCTTGACATAAGTATTTGATCACCTACCAACCAGTAAGAATTCCGGCTCTCACAGACCTGTTAGTTTATCTTTAAGAAGCCCTCCTGTTCTCCACTCATTACCTGTATTAACTGTTACTGTTTGAACTTGTTACCTGTATAAAGGACACCTGTCCACACACTCAATCAAACAGACTCCAACCTCTCTCTCTCTGCAATGGCCAAGACCAAAGAGCTATGTAAGGACATCAGGGATAAAATTGAAGACCTGCACCTGGGATGGGCTACAGGACAATAGGCAAGCAGCTTGGTGAGAAGCCAACAACTGTTGGCGCAATTAATAGAAAATGGAAGAAGTTCAAAATGACGATCATTGGTCTGGGGCTCCATGCAAGATCTCACCTTGTGGGGCATCAATGATCATGAGGAAGGTGAGGCCCAGAACTACTACAGGGCAGGACCTGGTCAATGACCTTAAGTGAGCTGGAACCACAGTCTCAAAGAAAACCACTAGTAACACACTACGCTGTCATGGATTAAAATCCTACAGTGCACGCAAGGTCCCCCTGCTCAAGCCAGCGCATGTCCAGGCCCGTCTGAAGTTTGCCAATGACCATCTGGATGATCCGTAAGAAGCATCTCAAAGTCCTGGAGTGGCCTAGCCAGTTTCCAGACATGAATCCAGAAGAAAATCTTTGGATGGAGCTGTATGTCCGTATTGCCCAGCGACAGCCCCGAAACCTGAAGGATCTGGAGAAGGTCTGTATGGAGGAGTGGGCTAAAATCCCTGCTGCAGTGTGTGCAAATCTGGTCAAGAACTACAGAACATGTATGATCTCTGTAATTGCAAACAAATGTTTCTGTACCAAATATTAAGTTCTGATTTTCTGATGTATCAAATACTTATGTCATGCAATAAAATGCAAATTAAGTAAAAATCAAACCATGGGATTTTCTGGATTTTTGTTTTAGATTCTGTCTCACACTGTTGAAGTGTACTGATGATAGAACTCTACATGCTTTGTAAGTAGGAAAACCTGTAAAATTGGAAGTGTCTCAAATACTTGTTCTCCCCACTGTATGTTTTTTTATTTTACAAACTGGAACATTAAATGTTTTGAATGCAGGCCCAGTGGTGCCTATTGGTGAGGAGGAGCTTCCATTACAGTACAAATAAGGACCTCCATGGAACCCCATGTGTTCAGAAGTGTTCTTTTGATTAAATAAAATTATATTTACTAATATCAGATTTATTTTCCTTCAGTATGGACAGTTAAAAAATTAACTGGGTTGGATATTTTAAACCACATTGAGAGGCTGTGCTTACTTACATTTTTACAAAATGTTACAAAAGCTTGGATTTCAAATTAAATTATTACTATTAAGGTTAAGGAATAGATTATCCTATGTAATGTGTTTATCCAGTGTATTAAAGAACAATTGACCTGAAAAAATACTGGTAGGCCAATCATAATTGTTAATTGTGCCATTTATAATGGCATATCATAAGTAATTTGCTGTTATTACTATTTCTTATCAGGTTACGGCTTTTGTAAAGAACAATTCATATTTAATGTAAAACAACTGAGTAGGTATACCACAGAGAGAAAAATGTCGTTAATGATAACGTATCAAACAACAAAATATTAAGCAACATGAATCGTGTGGCATATGGGTCACAAAAAGGAGACAGATGAAAAAATATCACACTAAATAAAACCTAATCCTGCGGCAGTAAAATGGAACTAAACGCAGATTCACCACAGTCTAACAGTACACGTGTATACATTTTTGACTAGACTACAAATTATCAGTGGCGCTCTGGCAACTACAGTAAGCCGCTATGAGTAGCAGTGTCAAGAAATCAACCAATAAGAAAGCGCCCTGTTGGCCCTACAGGCAATCCCATCATCCTCTTTGATTACAACGCTACGTCAGCAGTGGTACCAAAAGATGGCGGTGTCCATAGTGAAGCACCTGGCTGCTAATGCTTGTTTATTGATATTAACTTTAATATTTCAGGACAGTAATGCCAGCAATATCGCCGCCGGTTCTTCTACCGCAGAAACACCACACCGCCGTTTTGAATATAAATACAGTTTCAAAGGACCGCACCTGTCTCAAGCCGACGGGAGTATTCCCTTTTGGATACACAGTGGAAGTAAGTTTCAGTTTTTGAATGGTGGCTAACGTTAGTGTCTTGCTTACCGTTTTCATCAACTGATGTAGGTGCTATTGAAAACAGGCTTTGATGACTGTGTTGCAACTCTAGCCAGCAATGTTAACTTCTGATATTCATGACACGTTAGGCGTTAGTAGGTACCGGCATTAATAGCCGGCTGTCTGACTTTATGCAGTTGGCTTGCACCAGTTGTTGTATCTAAATATTGTGATCTGATATCAAAAACTTTATTCAGTAGACACAAAACTCTTAACAACCCCTATGTATTCATAGGGTTTTCAGATGATATATCAGATCACCTTGTGAACAGACATCCAGACGCTCTGAACTATGATTGTTGCTCACAGGTTTTTGAAGTGTCCTTGATTATTTTGAGGGCAGTAAATTCATTATTTGGGTATTGTTTGATACTCAGTGTTACGTCTGTATTGTGTGTATATGTTGTCTACCACTTACAGCACTGTCAAACCAAGTCAAAACTTTTGCGTTTGAAAATGTACAGTACTTCAGTAGTTGGCCATAAGGTAATTCAGATCTTAAACATACAGAGCATATTCTTCAAAGAAAATACTTTAGTGAATAGAAAAGAGTTGCTTTCAGTGAATGGCAGGAGGTGTAAAGGAAAAACAATATTACCTAAACATGTTCCATTGTGGCAATATGTTGACATCAGTAGATAATGGATCAGGGTGGCAGTGTATTGATGTGGTTAATTAAAGTATTTTGCTAGTAAGTGAAAAGTAGCTATACTGAATCCCAGTGTAGGCAAAGTGAACCATTTGTGTCAGTTGATCTAAACCACTGGGTCTCCCTAAAAATACAGCATTTCACCCAAGGGTGGAGCTTTATGTTGTACATCACAACGAGCACAGTGTGAGTCATCCATGTTCAGTGTACAAACTCGGCAGCAGCCCTGCGGTACATTTGTGCTCATAAGTTTGCATAGCCTGGCAGTTATGGACATTTTGGCATTGATATTGAAAATATGACTGATCATGTAAAAAAGCTCTCTTTTATATTTAAGGACAGCGGTCATATAAAGTAATTTAATATCACATAGTGGATATAAAAGGTCTACACACCTCTGTTAGAATGCCAGGTTTTTGTGATGTAAAAGAATATGACAAAGATAAATCATATCAGAACTTTATCCACTTTAAATGTGACCTACAATGTGAAATTCAATTGAAAAACAAAACTGTAAATCCAAACTACATTGTGCATAAATTATCATTTGTTAATTATTATAAACAATACCAATTGCAAGAATCACACAATTTGGGGATCAAGTAAAAACAGAATGTGCATTTTAGCCAATTTAACACAACTATATTTGAAATGAAAAATTGTATTTTTTTATGTGGAAAAGGTAAGGATAATTTTGCATACTTAACCTATATTTTCTTTTTACAAATATTGGTATTTAAGTTCCAGTTGTTAACTGCACCACTACCTGGCAAAAAAATATTAACTGGAAACAAAATGTAACTAAAATATAACTAATATACTAGTTGAACCACATTATGCATTTCCCCAACATTGCAAGAGATTGGCTTTTAACTGATATCAAACCGCTTCATATAATTGGTTTGTCAAGCTATGCTCTACAGGCCACATATTAAAATTGTTAGAATGCTGTGTTTTTGTTCGCTTGAGTATTCTCAAAATGCCAATATTCCTCATGAGTTGTCCCCATTTGGGAAAACATTTGGAAACTTGGTCTACATGGTTAGTAAGGATTAATATTCAAAATAGAATATGAATGCACGACTTAAGCTTTCAGACCTGTGTGTGAAACAGGACTACAGGATATTTTCCTTTGGACAGTTGAGTCAGTGGGGGAGTTCTGTAGCCACAATGCCAGACATCATGTTTTGCAAAAACAAAACACTTCTAAAACTAAAAGCATGTATAAAGCCTTGTTGTCGGAAATTTGCTGGTTTGCTGTCTCAGGTTTGGCCCGCATGCAATCTTTGAGTCAACTTTAGTATCTGAAAATACTTGCAGAGATAGTGAGACCATCTGTCAAATGGCTTAACTTAAACAAAAATGCATTTTGACAAAGGACAATGGTTCAAACACATCCACAGCAGAAATAAGAAAAGGACTCTTATAAAATTGCCAAAGCCTTGAGCTTAATCGTTTACCTAGGCTGTAAGAGGACTTGAAATATGTACATGTAAGAAAGCGATCAAACACCTGACACTTGCCGTTCCGAAAGCACGAGGGGGTAAAACATTTCATTGCCAAACCCTTCCAGACCCCATAGACCCCCCAAAAATGGAGCCGGTGTGGATTACAGGGTGGTCACTGGGCTGACTCTAGGGCTGGCTGCAGGGCTGGCAGTGATGATGGGGTACTCCTCCTCGGAATTGGAATCTGAAGAGTTCCCCTACTGTCCACATCTGCTTCATCTTTAATTGTTCAGTTATTCTGTAATTTTCCTTTGGAGGTTCCAGGACACTGGTGCAGAGGTGAATGTACACCAATTATCCCTACTGTTTCTTGGCTTTGCATTTGCATGCATTCTGCTGCTGGTCTCTGGAAACATAATGACCAGAAAACCAAAGATTTCTCTCCATAATGAAGAACAAAACTGTCAGGCAGATCAGAAAGATGCTACCATCTGCTATATACTTTAATTATGATGTATATGCTGAAAGAACTAGATTGAATTCTGAAGTGCAAAGCTCAGATACAATCAAATGCCTCTGAGCTCATTTTACATTATTTTACCATAACAGGAAAAGGAGCCCAGACACTTTGCCCAAGCTACCAAAGATGTTTTGAGGGCCAAAAGGTAAAGGGTTCTTTACTGACCAAGTAAATTTGATTTGAATCCAACTGAGCTTGCCTTTTGATTTGCTGAAGGTAATTAGCCCCTGAAATAATTAACTTACAGCCTGTGGAAAGATGCTGTCCCGTAGGCTGTTTGTTTTGGATTGAATACTCCTTTACCTTCTGCTTGACAGCAGCTTGGTAAACTGTCCATGGCATGGGTTGCTGGGATCTGTAATGATCCGTTTGCTTCTTTTCCTACACCTCTCTGTGTAGAGATCCTGTAGGGATGGCAGGTCTGACCTTGTGATGTGCTTTGCTGTTTTAATCACCTCTGAAGTGCTTTGCGGTAGAGGGCAGTGCGGCTGCCATACCAGGCGGTGACACAGTTGGTCAGGATACTCTTGATAGTGCATCTGTAGAAGTCGGTGAGTATCCTGGAATCCATGCCAAATCTCCTTAATCGGATTAGGAAGAAGAGCCGTTACCTGGCCTCCTTCACCACGACATTAGTAATGAGACCAGATCAAGTCATCGCTGATGTTGACAGCAATGAACCGGATGTTGTGAACTCTCTCTACTACAGACCCATTAATATGTATGGGGGCGTGGTCTCCCCATCCCTGATTCCTGTGATCAACAATCATCTCCTTCGTTATGCTGAAATTGAGCTGGAGGTTGTTATCCTGACACCAGGAAGTCAGTGACCTTACCTCGTAGTTGTTAGAGAGCAGGCCTATGATGGTGGTTTTCTAAGCGAACTTAACGATGGTGTTGGAGACGTATGTTGCCAGGCAGCTGTGGGTGAAGAGAGAGTACTGGAGGTGACTCAGCACACAGCCCTGGGGGGAGCCAGTACTGAGAGTCAGTGAGGAGGAGGTGGTGTTGCCCATCTGCACCACCTTGGGTCTGCCTGTCAGGAAGTTCATGATCCATCTGCACATAGCAAGGTGGAGACCCAGATCCCTAAACATAACTGTCAGCTTGTGGGGCACAATGGTGTTTAAGGCTGAGCTGTTGTGAATGAACAGCATTCTCACATATGTGTTTCATTAGGACAAAGGGGTGTGCAGAGTGGAGCGTCATCTGTTTGGTGTCTTCTGTTTGGTCTGTAGGCAAACTGTAGCGGGTCAAGTGTTGCATGCATGGAGTCTGTGATGTGTTTTAACTAGGTACTCTAAGCGGTTCATGATGATGGGTGTGAGTGCTACAGGGTGGTAGTCATTCATACAGTGGACTTTTTGCTTTGTTGGCACAGGAACAATGATGGAATTTTTTAAGCATGTGGGGACAACTGACTGATGTAGCGATACGTTAAAGTAATCAGCCTGTTGGTCAGAACAGACCTGGAGAACACGGCCTGAGATGTTGTTTGGTCCATGAGCCTTGTGGGTATTAATCCTTTTCAGGGCTTTACAGACGTCTGACCTGGTCATTTGGAGAGGGCAGCTGTCCTGGTCCATTTGAGTATCCATGCCAGGGATGATGTTCTCAATGTGAGAGAAGCCTGTATTTCCCCCACACTTCCTGTATTACCTTTATAGTCAGTGATGGTTCTCAGACCACTCCACATGTTCCTGGTATTGGAGCCCTGGTAGAGAGATTCTACTTTGACTCTATCAAATTTTTGCAGATTCTATTAACTTCTTGATATCATACCGGGATTTCTTATAATTGTCTATGCTGCTGGAGATACCACTATTAACCCATGGTTTTTGATTAGGAAATTATTTTGTAGTTGTACGTGGTACAACGTAGTGAATACATTTTCTAATAAAACCAGTCACCGACTCTGTATTCATTGAGATTGCCTCCTGATGTCTCTTGGAACATTTCCCAGTCTGGTGAGGACATTTCCCAGTCCTGCAAATGAATGGATAGCCCTTTTGGAACAATGGCTGCATCTGGGATTAAGGGCTCCAGCCATGTTTCAGTGAAAACTAGTTTGGTTCTCCAGCTTGCTGTCTAGTGACTGGACGTTTGCATAGAGAATACTTTGGAAAGGAGCACGGTTTCACCACAGCCGCAGTCGGACCAAAACTCCACCTCGCTTCCCATGCTTCTTTTGTCGGGGTCAGTAGTAACAACAGTAAAACAATACATTTGCAAAGTTGGTTGGTAGCATGAAAAATGGCAGCCAACATCAACTGTGACAACTTTGCCTTCCTACATAAAGAACATGGCCTTCTTGAATGCTGAGGGCTTCTCCCTGTACCACTGCCTGAAGAAAGTATCTTCCATAAACTGGCAGTAGGTGTTGGAGTTGTGTTGGACCTTTTGGACCTTTTCAACCTGAAAAGGTCCAACAACCTCATCCTTTATGATAGCAGCCCATACCAGTATCAGTGCCTGACTCGATGTGATGCCCTGTGTCCATTAGTGATGGACATCCGTCTGAAAAGCATTTTACTATTTTTGACTTCAGTGTCAACTAAATAAATCTATTTTTTGGCCCATTTTACCTGAGGTAATTTAGGTGCCTAATAATTATGCACACCTTTATATATGGTGTTATTCACTATTGACACACCATCCCTAATTACACCAATACATTTTACCTGAAAATGATTCAATCCAGTTAGCATTCAAGTTTATATGGTTTGTAGTTGGAAGATTTGCATAGAAATCAGAATATGATCAGAATACTCACTTGCCTAATTATTGTGCACGCAGTGTATATGTTTTGGGGGTGTGTGAGCTCTAAAGGCACAGGGAAAATTGCAGCATGTTATCCGAAAATACTGGCAAACAATTTGCATTCTTCCGCATGTAAACTGCGCATGGGACGCTCTTGGACTTTCCAGCACGACAATGACCCTAAGCACAAGGCCAAGTTGACCCTCCAGTGGTTACCACAGAAAAACACAGTATTAAGAACTAAGGGTATGCAGACTTTTGAACTTTTTTTGTTGCCATATTTTAATTGTGCCATTCTGTTATAACCTACAGTTAAATATGAATCCGATAAGAAACAAATGAAATGTGTTTTGCCTGCTCACTTGTGTTTTCTTTAAACATTGTACATATATTACCAATTATTACCAAAGGTATGCATAAGTATGCAAACTTTTGAGCTTTAATTTTATAACATAGCTGTTGTATTACCTCGTTTCCAAAAATGTTGGGACGTTGTGTAAAATGTAAAGACAAACAGAATGCAGAATGTGCGAATCATTTAAACTCTATATTCAATAGAAACAAAACATAGGCAAGCCTAGTTCAGCCGACCTGCAATAGAAAGTATTGTACTCCCGAGATTCGAACCCGGGCCGCCCACATGGAAGCCTGTTTGAGTAACCACCGCATAGCTGGACATTTGACAGGTGTCAGTACAGCCTCTTGTGTCTACCCTGAACAAATCCTCTTTTGCCCCGATCTGTTTTTACAGCTGAATGGCAATTTGTGAATTATATTGATATAGTTAAACTGACTAACGTTTCTTACGATGTTTACCTCCACCACAAATTGTGTCTATGAACTGTATGGCATTTGCCACTGTCCGTTTTAACAGCGTATTAGCCAGTAATAGGCTTTACCAGTATCTAGTCACTGGAATAGTCAGAAGAGTTATGCAATTGCTAGCAAGTCTGCCAAAGCTATTTCCTTTCATAGCAAGAACATATTATTTTCTTTCATGGCCTAACAGCATACTTTTTTCTTTAATTTGTGAATGACATTGATAAAATAACTATCAATAAAGGTGACAAACTAAATTTTCATCAAGTGAAAAGATGAGAGAATTGCGGAACCTACCAGAAATAGTCGCAATTCCAGAATAACTGTAACGTTTTATTGCGGATCGCAAATAATATTAATAAATGTCATTGCTTTCAATAGATTTGAACTTTGGTCTTCTACCTGAGAGGCACTGTCTTTTACCACTACGCCACAGCATCACACTTTTCAGCATTCGCTAGACACCATTGAGTGTTACACTGACTTTCTTAAGTCTAAGTCTAGTAAGTCTACCTCCACCATAACAACTAATTAGGTTAATTGGCAGCAGGTCAGTAACATGATTTTTTCGTCCTCTGGACCGAAGAGGAGAGGGACTATCTGGCTTCTTATCACACAGTTCAACAGCCAGTGGCCGTGATTTGTATGGTGGTGCATTAGAGCACACGGCATGGGTGACTACTGTGATGGCACCATTAGTGCTGAACGATATATACAAGTTTTGGAGCAGCTATTGCTGCCATTCACTTAAGGCCTTGCTTTTTTCAG
>JACXGJ010011645.1:0-19416 GCA_016801105.1 Esox niger | reverse complement strand
GAATGTCTAAATACACAGCCCTGATTGGGAATGTCTAAATACACAGCCCAGATTGTGAATGTCTAAATACACAGCCCTGATTGGGAAAGTGTAAAGCAAAGTAGGCCAAAACCCTGAACAGGTTAAAATTCCAATATGTTTTTTTAAACAGCTCTTACACCTTAAGGGCATAATCAGAATTTTTGCAAGTTTAGAGTTTTATTTTAACATCACAGTGTGACTAGAAATCATTCTTTCCAGGGACTCCTTGAGGATCTCCAGTGTTCCTCGAGTCACCATTAATTCTATGAGTGTACACTCACAAAAAAGATTTCCATAAGGGTTTTTGGGTTGTCATGTCAGGAAAAACGTTTTTGGCTCATGGGCGAACTATTCTGGGTTCCAGGTAGAACCCAGACTATGAATGGACTACCAAAAGTGAAACCAGGAACCAAAATCTATTCTAACTGCAACCAAACAAAATCTATTCTTCAAGGTAGACAATTCCACCTGTTAGTGTTAGCCTGGATGTCACTTGGTCTTTAATATCTTCTCATGGAATCATCACGACTACTGTGACAACGGCTGACAAGGAGTTGGCAGATAGCGGTAACAAATCTGGACCATGTGATCTTGCAGTGTGACTAAGACTGCATTGTTTTTCCCTCGCTTTCATTTTCTCGGCAACATGGTGAATGCTTACAACTACTGAGTATAGCCAAGATTTCCAGTGCTTTGTGCCAAACGACTGCTCCAGTTCCAGCTGTATTATCAGTTGGAGCATCCGGTGCGTCCCTACCCCGTTGGGAGTGTAGTGATTTACCTACAAAACACAGTCAGCCACCCTGTGACAATGTGTCAGTGATCCATGTAGATGGATATCATTACTGCCAAAGCTTTTATGGAAATAATGGCAGCACCGCAGGGGGCATCCCTAGTGAGTGGCTGGCATGTCCCTGTACGTCTTTGTTAGGACCGGCAGTCCTGTAGCTCCTTGGCTGTGTTCCGAATTGCACCCTATTGCATTGTTACAACACTACCTCCGACCCCTAAGTGGCCTGGGTAAAAAAAGACAACTAAAACGCACTGAATAACAAATAGCACGCCATTAAGATGCCTCCTCCATAGCTGTCTGCACATGGACTTGTGTGTGTGTGTTTGTGTGTGTGTGTGTGTGTGTGTGTGTGTGGGAGCACGATCACCAAGCCACCCCCATCACAGCAGCACAACAACACAGTCATTTGAAATCTGTTATTTGATTGAATTCTCACCTTCATCCTTATCAGAGCAATGTGTTGTTCTACAGTTATTCTGCAGCGATTCCATTACAGACAGGCTGGTAACGCAGCTTAACCGCACAACCCAATATAAATGTGTTGTGTAAGGCATTTATTCCCACACTGGGAGGGTATCCATGTAAGGAGAGGATAAATGATACTAACCACCCTCAAATGACGCCTATTCCTCTAGTTTTATCTCTCGTTTTGTGATTTTGAATTATTATGTAATGTACAATACGGCTGTTTTTATGTCTGTTGGGGGCTATATCCTGCTTCTTGTTGTGCCGTTTGGAAATCTGAGAACCTCTGCCACCAGATTCTACTATGACTCTAGGGGCCAATGGGGCCAATTGCCAATGTTCTGCAAGTCCAATTAGAGGAATTGTTGCTAACTTGATAACAAAATTGAACCTGTTTATAGCCTTACTATCCCCGGGTTAAATTGTGGTTCCCAACGATTCCATATTACCAATTTAACATGCGATCACTTTCATGTAGAAGTCACATAGAGTGGGATCTATTAATTACCATTATTGTGGAAGAGCTTGGACAACGGCATATCTCTGCCTTCAAAATGGCAAAGTGCAGTACTTTCAAACAGGGAGCATAGGTTTGGATTGTAATGCATTATAGGGAATATGTGCCATCTGCAAAACACCTCAGGCTTTGCCATTTAAAAATCCGATAAGAACACACTAATCACTTCAATTAAAGACGCATTCCAGGATTTGTGGCCACTGGTAAAATGGGACGGTCGAGCCAAAACAGGTTGTCAAGAATTTAGTACTATGTTGTTTTGTTTCAATACGTGCAACTTCATTAAAACCACTTACTTTCAGACTGGTAATGTAATGGCTTACTGAGGTATGATAGTGATTCTACTTACAGATTCTGCACATATAAACCGCATAATACACATCCAGTCAGAAATGGGAGGTTTTGAAACAAAATCTGCCTTTGCAAAAGTCCCAGACTGCGTCTTATAAATTAAACCGCAACCTGATGACAGCTGGGTGTTTATGTTTGTTACGAAAGATTACCATTTAAATGTTCTATATTTGAGTTCAATAAAAATTGATAGTGGGTGGAGTGTACTTAGGCAATGGAGTGGCAATGCAGAAAATGAACAGAATGGATTTATCCCATTTTAATAAAGTCCATGCAGACTAACTTCCATTACATAATAACGGGGAAGCGTCAGTGTAGCTTGTGGCTCCGTTGGCGGGGGTCCAGCTCAGTAGCTCGCTCCGGGTGACAGTGGGTGATCTCTGGGCAAACGTGGCAGGGGAGAATTGCACTGAAATCCCAGATAAGCTGCGGTTCACGGGCTGCACCAGAGTGGGAGGTGAGTGGGCGACGACAAAACGCATAAAAAAACGTGTCATCTTGTGCTGATGCGCGCCACACTGGAACCAGGGCTGGATGCGCCCCAGGGACCCCATGGCCTCAATCCCCTTGGTGGCCAGCCCTTCCTCCCCTTCAAATTGGAAAAGTTAATATTTTTCACATTTCTCTGCCTGTTGGCCCCAGGCTTGTGGTTGGAGTTGCTGTTATATATATATATATATATAATATATAAAATATATATATTTATATATATATATCAATTTTTCCCTGCCTCTCGGGCCCCCTACGAGGCTAAGGCCCCGGGGCTTCAGCCTCGGTGGGCCCCTGAAATGATCAGGACCTGCCGGTGCCTCTTACCCCCCTGTTGATCTGAGAGCCAGGTCTCAGCATGGAGCCCAGCACTCCCCTGAGAGTGGCCCTTATTATCTCAACTTGAGAGGAAAGAGAAATCACTGAGAGAATACTAATGACAGGCGTATGCCATGCAGCTCAACTTTGAATTTGCTAGTGATGCACAGGCTAATTACTTTTTTCTCCTATTGAAACGGTTTTCTCTGAACTTTTCACTGTACAATGAGTATCTTAACGTTGGCTTAATTTTACCCATATATATGTTAGTACATTAACCCAGACTCCACACCCTCCTTATCTTCACTCAGAAAACACACCCTACCAGCCTATTTATTCCTGAATAGGGTATTCTCTCCCTTTGTCGCTGTAAACTGGACGCTGTGTGATTCTGATGTTACATACTAACTAATCCTTAGTTTTATCAAGCATGTTGAACATGACAGCTGCATAGACCTGGCGCTCTCTGCCTGTGTACGATGTGCGCTTGGAGCTGCGATGACCAACCGTGGGGTTGAAACCGACCAGGGGCGCTGGGCGCATCGAAACAGCTGTGCAGTTACTAACCAATAACAATCCGAGGAGTGTAGATTCACTAGCGTTATTCAAACACAACGTATAACATCAACATCAAACCATCGCTGTTGCAATGCAATGCCTCTCAGAGCACTTGGTTTCCCGTGAGCGAAGAGATGCGTCTGTATTTAAAGGCGTGTACCTGTAGGACTAGGCATGGACTGAACGAGCCTTTTGGAGTCACTTGTGGAATTTTGGTCTCACGCACGGGACGATGCCTTATCTGACTAAACCGCTGCTTTTACTCTTCTGTCTGGTCGTTACCGGGGAATGCCGTAAGCACGGACACCGAGTACGTAGATGGACGGGAACCGTGGAGACGGCAAGGAATGGCCCGGAGTCAGAAAAGCATGGACCGTAAGTGGTAGCTTACTCAATATTTCTCAACCAGGTGTGGTTCGGTTGCAATGGTTCCAAATCTCTTTGATGTGGCTGGATTGTGTTTATAATTCAGTATTATACAAGTTTCTTCTTCATCCTCATCCTCATCATCAAATGATGAAATTTACAAAAAACAGTACAAGCTATTATTCTTACTTGGACCAATTGATGAAAGCACCATTATACACGCGGTTGAAAATGATGGTGAAGATAAATATGATGACTTTGACATGAGGATGCTTATGATGATGATGAGTGCGTTGTCCGAATTCTGCGTTGATTTTGCCAAATCAAATCATTTAGACATGAACAACTATCCAATAACTCCCGCAGAACTGCTTCAGTGAGGTGCAGCAGCACACAGTGGTGCTTATGCAGCAAGACCCAGTCAGATGGGAGTAGCAGGTAGACACCATCCAGCCAGGGAAGACACAATGGGTAAAATTTTACATTTATACTCAAGTCATTTAGCAGAGGTTCTTATCCAGAGCAACTTACTAGTTAGCAAGTGTATACATTTCCTTTGCTTTTCATACTGGCCCCCCATGAGGATTGAACCCAACCCCAAGTGTCATGCTTTTACACTGCGACATGATGGCATAGGAAGGTTTTGTAAGCTTACTGTTGAAGCTGTATTCATCAGTGACAGATTTGTGGCTGTCTGCCGGTGACACCTGTACGACCACAGCCCGTCCACGTGTTTCAGGCATGTTTTGTCTGTCAAAGCCAACAGGGAGGGAAGAACATCTGTCACTCGCTAGGGGGCAGAGAACGGCAGTTACAGTCGCTGCAAATCAAAGCCACCCTAACTTCTCATTACCATTTGTCTGTTGATATGTCATAGAATGCAGGGAAGTAAACCTGTGTGGCTGCGGTGAAATGCAAACACCCTAAGCACTATGCCAGAAAGGTTAACTCCAATCCAACCCATGTTGCATCAGCACATGTGAACGGCGGGCAGCTGTTTAGATTGCTGTATGACCGTTGGCCCCCCGGCATCCCACGTAAACGTGTGTCATTGCCATGTAGTATGTATAGGACTGCTACCTAATGTAATCAGGATTCCAGCCTCATACACTACAGTACGTCTATTAGAAACTAAGGGATTACAAATCCAATTTCAAGGGATTCTTTTCATACAAGGGATTCTTTTCTTTTAGAAAGTTCTACAGCCTTAGTGTGTTTAAAAGCATCACAGTGTATACAACGCCTTCGGAAGGTATTCAAGCCCTTTCCCTTCACGTTTTGTTGTGTTTTAGACTTGTATAGTTGATAAAAAAATATATAATTAATACAAATCTACACAAAATAGAACATAAAAGTATTTTTTTTCTGAAATTTGTGCCGATTTATTGAAACTTAAAAGCTGAAATATGTTAAATACCGAAGTATTCAGACCAGTTTCCATGACACTCCAAATTGAGCTCAGATGCTTCCTGTTCCCCTGATCATCCTTGAGATGTCTCTAGAACTTGATTGGAGTCCACCTGTGGTATATTCATTCGATTGGACATGAGTTACAAAGGCACACACCTGTCTACATAAGGTCCCACACATCACATAGACTTGGGTCGAAGCATAAACCTGGGGAAGGTTATACATTTATTTATATAGCATTTAAATTTCACAGTAGTGGAATGGGCTTTGTCCTTCTGAAATGGAAGTACTTTGAAAACACCAAAACTCTTCCTAGAGCTAGCCATAGAGCCAAACTGTGCAAGAAGGTCCTTGGTCAGGGAGGCGAACAAGAAACCGATGGCCATTATGACGGAACTTGAGAATTTCACTTCAAAGATGTAAGAAACTGACAGAAGGAGAACCATCTCTGCAATATATCATCAATCATGCCTTTATGGTAGAGTGGCTAGATGAAACCCATTCCTGAGGAAAAGGCATATGGCACTTGAAGGACTCTGAGTGTGTGTGTAAAAAAAGTCTCTGCTATTAGGCCTGAAAGTCAAGTGCCACATCTGGCGCTTTGCTTTCAGGGTGTTGCTCATCAGTTTGCAAGATACCGCTTATCACCTGGCTAATAACTTCCTACAGTGAAGCATGGTGGTGGGAGCATCATGCTAAGGGAACTCAGCAACAAGGACTTTAAGACGGGTAAGGATTGGTAAGGTAAGGTTGAATGGGACAAAATATGGAGTGGATCAGGCTTTCTTCATGGAAGAGGTCAAAGAACCTCAGACTTGGGTAAAGGATTTTCAGTCAAAACAAGAGTGGATTTGGGACATGTCTGTAAATGTCCTTAAGTGGCCCAGCCAATGTCCAGACTTAAACCCTGATGAATATCTGTGGATAGACCTGATGATGTCAGTTTACTGATGCTCCCCAACCAGTCTAACATAACTTGAGAGGATCTACAAGGGAGAAGAAACTGCCCAAATTTACGTGCCAAGCCTGTAGTGCCAAACAGATATCTAGTCAAATCTAACTTTGACTATGTGTCTTTTTCCAATCACCTAACTGTACTCACCTATACAGTACATCTAGTTAAGTATGGCTTGTGGATCTGTTCAAGGTGCCTATCTCAATTCATCGTATAGCAGCGATGAAGGCGTAAGATCTAATTGTGTGTTTATGTTTTTCTTTAGTTTTTTTGGGCGCCCTGCACATTTTCAGTATGGAGAATATAATCCATTGCTAATTCTTGGCCTCTTTGTATTTTGTTCCTTTCTTCATGGTTGAAGAGCAAGGTGCCCGAACACGTTGACCTTGAATCATTCTTAGGGGTTTTGCTTATAAGGGTTTTGTCTTGTTTTATCTCAGGTCCTTGGCAAAAAAGCCTCCAGATGTGACCAAGAATCGCAAGCTGAAGTCAGACCAGCTTCTGAAAGTAGATGATCATGATTTCACCATGAGGCCGGCTTTTGGAGGTAGGGGAACCCATGCACGTTCATACACACACACACACACACACACACACACACGCGCGCACGCACACACACACACACACACACACACACACACACACACACACACACACACACACACACACACACCGACATTTAAGAATCCATTTATTTTAAGGTTTTTCTTGGACCTCATTTCTATGTAAGATTTCATGAAATTCTCCTTGAACCACTTGCAGGGATTGCATTAATATCCTATTCATGATAGTATCACTCTGGATAAGAGGGTCTGCTTAATGTAAAATGTGTATTTCATTGCTTAAGTGCTGTTTCACCTCACTCAGTTGCTGAGTTTAATGGTTAAGCTGTATTCCCATTCCCAGTACTGTTGCAATGGCCATCAAGCCTGACAAGTCAATTACACACATTATGTAAAGTAAAAGAACATCATCAACTCTCATCCTCCAAGTACACATCTCCTGCTCATCCGAAAAGCTCGTACTGTCTTTAAACTAGAAATGTCATAGGTAATGAAAGTATGCCCTACCTATGTAATCCGTTAGACTTATTGGACCTGTATGGAGTTTTATCCACAGATTTCTCAGAGTATAATGGGCCATTCAAATCTTTGATGTCATAACTGCTGCATTGACTCCATTCTGCTCAATTTCTATGGTTTCAAAGCTCTGTTTTGCAGACCTCCAAATAATCAATTAATTTTTATATCCAGCTAACTACACTTAAGCACCGGAAGTGGAATTTTTCAAGCAGATTACTTCGTTTTCAGTTACATACTGTATACTCTACAAATGCTATGTTCTTTCTGCGGCCTGTTGAGAACAATTCAGGAGATGTTTCATGGATTTCCTCTAACTGAATCTAGAGTATTTTCCTGTGCTTTGAGTGTACAAAATGTAAGCAAAAGTATTATTGGCTGAGTTCAGATGAGATTGTTGCTCAGGGCTAGTCTTTGTGTTCATGCACTTAAAAGTTTGCTTAGTTTAGACGCAGATACGAAATCTACCAACCCAAACTTTAGGATTGTTTTGTGCATGACAAAGACAGCTTTTTTAACGATGTTTGGAGATGGTGCATTTGAAAACCTAGAAAAAATAGGAGTGAGAGGGAAAGAGCATCTACAAGTCCTCTTTTGTTTTCATGTTTTCTTCTAAACTTGTTTCTGGTTTGGAGCCAATCTGATGAAAGGGTCTGTTTTGTGGGATTGTACGCAGGGGAGGGGGGGCTTGTCCCATCTCGTCGAGTCTAACATGGATCGTTACTGCAGGGGAACGAATTTGCGGCACATCGATCAGCGGGGGGTTACACGCACAGACACACATAACACGCACACACACACACACACACACACACACACACACAGACACACACACACACACACACAATGCACAGATGCACACAACACGTGCACACACTACACAGACATGCACGCACGCCGTTCAGCGGGGGGGTCACAGTTCTGTGTAGAGCTGGAAATAGCCTGAGTACAATCATACCCAGCATCACAACAAAGGATACATGGATCTAATGACGCTACCAGGATATAATGGAAACTATCTGTCAGGCTCATGTAGAGGAACACTCTCCTCTCCTTGAAGTGACACGCCTGTGGAGACACACAGGACGGGCACAGACCAGCTAGTGGCACTAACTTTCTGCATGCAAACTGCCAAGGTTAAGCTGGTCAGGCTTAGCTTCTTTTAAAGGGGCACTATGCATAATTCTGTCTCTCTCTAATGTTTACAATAATATTTGAAATAATTACACAACTTTTCTCATCTCCTAATTATACCGAACGGGACGCAAATAACATTAAGCGGTCCGTGTGAAATTTCGCAGGGTTTTTGGTTTCGGCGCATTGTCTTATGTGAGTAGTAAGAGTCTACAAGTCAATGCGAACTGTTTGACGGACTGGCTATAATATTCCAGTGAGGAATATTTCACGCACTCAATTTTTTGGGACAAAAATAACATGAAACATTCGCTGAAAACATTCCCTGCAGACTTATGACAGTAGTAGAGTAAAAATGTTACAAATGGCCCCTTTAACCTCCCACGGGGCGGTAAGACTGTAGAAAGCATCATGGTCGTTTTTGTATGCATGTCTTGGGACACGGATTTGTACGCTCCATGCAGTTAGTAATGCATTATGCAATTGTTTTTCCTCCTACCCTTAGGCTTTACAGTAGTAGTACATGTCGTTTGGCATCGCAGGTGTTTTATCCAGAGGATAAGAAGTGAGCTCTAGTCTAATCTAATGCATTGGTAAGGTGGGCCATGGGTTTCAGGGTAAAATAACATGTTAATCTCATTTCTAATCCACTGGGGGGGGGCATATCTCTGGTGTCATATCATATGGGGAGATAGAAGGAGAGAAAGCCTTGAGCACTGTTTACATGATACTCTATGCTGGCTGTAGTGTGCCTTTAAGAAATGTGCTGGTTTAATGGCTTGAATGTTATACCTGTGTTCACAAGGTCTACAAAGAGGCTCACTCGTACCACCGATTAAAAAGAACTCCTAGTGAGGGGCCCAGCATATTGGAAATACTGATGCTGCATTTCTCTATGGCTGTGACATTCTAATCCAGGATTTTATTAGACTTCTGCGTGCTAAAATTATCCAGAAGCACCTTTGTTACGTGCAATTTTAGGTACTGTATGTGTGCTCTGCCTATGTGTGTTGCATGTACACTCCTATTGGATGACGACACGACCACTATGTTTTTTTGAGACAAATTAGACATTCCTATTCAGTCACCAACACTAAGCCATGCAACGGATGGTTGCGTTGAACCCTAGCTATCTGCACTAGCTTTAACCCTAGCCTAGTCATTGCACTTACATGTGTATTGACGATTGAAGCTAGCTGATTTATGTTGCCAGTGCTAGCTGGTGATGCTAATGACCATGAACAGATTAAGCTGGCTGGGGTTCCTTCTGCTGACCACATGGATTAGCACATGATACAACAGAGACTACTTGTGACAGCTGTTTAGCATCCATAACACTGTTTCAACACAGAAACCAGACAGACCGGCTTAATTGACCACAAAAGGACACAGCACTACTGAGAAGTACTAAAGACTTAAAATACAGACAGTGTTCAGTAGAACTACAGTACGTGTAGTATAGTACAGATGGTGTTATTACTAAGATTATTAAGAGTAATATGTCCTGGCAGCATTGAGTAGGATTAATAGTGATAGAGTACTAGCAGAATTGAGTAGTGCTATGAGGATTACAGTAACAATACTTAGGAATACTAATGACATTCTGCTGAACACCTGTGTAGGGGTGATCAGTAAATAAAGACTCTGGCTATCCCCAAAGGCACCATATCCTACACAACATCACTACAGTACTTATTTCAGACATTACATCACTACACTACGTACTTCCTACATGACATCACTACACTTCTTATTTCTTATATGACATCATTACAGTACATATTTCCTAAATGACATCATGTCCTTAACCCATGTCTCTAGGCCTACTTGACTCAATTTTGCTCCACAAAGCACTACACTAGAGCAGCATGACATCGTTTTACCAAAATGCATGTGGTTTGAATCAGTGCCTGACTGCCAGATTTCTTTTAGGCACTCCAGGAGGGCTTTTTATACCCAATGGATGTATTTTACAGACATTTGATATGCAATATGCTGCCATGCTTTTGAAGTAGATTTGGAATGTCAATATTATGAGCTCCTCATTAATTCAAACTATTACATAATTTATATCAGCCTTTAATGCAAACTGACTCCAGACAGCTTCTGACTGTAGACAATGTAATGCTGCTGATAATGACATGAAGACTCTGTAGGCGGCTGCACTACTACTCCAGCCACTTAGTTCAATTAGTTGGGATGTCAGTGGAAATCCACTGTGAACTGCATTGTTGCTCTTAAAACAGAATTACAATTTCCAAACCCAAATTGTCACCCCCCAAAACATTTGCATAAATAGAAACAACCGTTTCGTTCGAGGATGAACATTTGACTGCTGTTCCACGTGGAATACAACCCAGCTGCAAAGAGACATTCCATTTTCCAAGAATTGACAAACAAAACAACATTTGCTTCAACACTTCAAGCTTTTCAGTAGAATAATTATACAGAATTCAGGCCACCAGAAAATGCGATATATATTAAATGAGGCATAAAATCGCTCTGCTGACATTGCTGGGAAGAGACAGAACCATTTGATGATTTATTCTGGTACTGTGCCATGTATCTGGTTCTGGTCACAGTTTTGGGATTGGCTGAAAAATCACAACATTCTCTTAAAACTAACCCTACTTGGATAGATAAAGTCCATCAATCAACAACATTATAAAATCCTTAATAAAATATTCATTTATAATCTGTTGATCAAACAAAAGATATATATAAAATATAAAATTGTATATGTAAAATACCCTAGTAGACAGTAAATGTGGCAGATAGACATTGAGACATTCATATACCGTCCCATTAAATGTTATGAATCTAAGCAAATTTGAGTCTAGTATGACAGTTGGGGCCAGGTCACTGTTTCCAGTTGCTCAGAAATGGGCCTCTCTCCAGGGCTTTTAACAACCGACAGTGTCTACGGTTTACTGAGATTGATGTGGCTAACAAAACACCATCCAGTTAGAGGAAATCCGATGGGCAAACACAACTCGTTGTTTAGAATGGATAAAGAATTGTGCCAGTTTCAAGGCGTACCGCTAATGAGCATATAATGACACAGTTAATGTCACGGATGGGCTACCAGTGCAGCAGACCACCACCGGCTTCTATTTCGATCAGCTAAAAAAAATCCTGTTTTTTTCTGAAGGGAAAGGGGTCCCAATCGGTACTTGATGTGTGTATCTACTAAATTGACCACTGTATACATATACACTTCAGTTAATGGATTCATCTCAACTTGTAAAATTAGAACATTGCTTTGGATTGATGAATACTATGTAAAAACAGTCAGAAAGTATTGAACTCCTTCAGGCTAAATGTCTAGAACGAATGTGGGGCAAATCGAATGAAGGTCAGAGTCATTGGATGCAGATGGTTGACGCACACAACCCCCCCCCCCCCCCCCCCCCCCCCCCCCCCCCCCCCCCCCACACACACACACACACACACACACACACACACATACACATTATCCACACACCAGTGGGGAGGTGTTTAATGAAACACGTACCAGCACGGTTTACACAAAGGAAAGTGATATAACCATGGATTAAATCCAATTACAGAGGCCACAGGAGAGCTACATGTAAACAAATAGCCAACAGATTGTTGGATGTGGTGCTGCGTATCGTATAAATGTGTGCCGCTCTAGTTGTTTTCTTAGGTCAGTTATTGCCTGTACAAGTTATCCCAATTAACCAATGGCCTTAGTTTCCCAGTGATGCAAACAACAACAGGAAGATGAATCATGTACAGTGAGGGGAAAAAATAATTTGATCCCCTGCTGATTTTGTACGTTTGTCCACCGACAAAGAAATGATCAGTCTATAATTTTTGTAGTAGGGTTATTTGAACAGTGAGAGACAGAATAAAAACAAAGAAATCCAGAAAACCGCATGTCAAAAACAAAACCCTTGTTGGCAATCACAGAGGTAAGACTTTTCTTGTAGTTGGCCACCAGGTTTGCACACATCTCAGGAGGGATTTTGTCCCACTCCTCTTTGCAGATCTTCCCCAAGTCATTTAGGTTTCAAGGCTGACGGAACCTTCTCGAACCTTTGAGCTCAAACTGTTGACCACCCTTTCTCAAACCTTCAGCTCCTTCCACAGATTTTCTATGGGATTAAGGTCTGGAGACTGGCTAGGCCACTTCAGGACCTTGATGTGTTTCTCTTTAAGTCACTCCTTTGTTGCCTTGGCCTTGTGTTTTGGGTCATTGTCATGCTGGAATACCCACCCATGACCCATTTTCAATGCCCTGGCTGAGGATGCGGTGAAGTTGTCCTGTCCCCTTAGCAGAAAAACACCCCCAAAGCATAATGTTTCCACCTCCATGTTTGATGGTGGGGATGGTGTTCTTGAGGTCATAGGCAGAATTCGTCCTCCTCCAAACACCGCAAGTTGAGTTGATGCTAAAGAGCTTGATTTTGGTCTCATCTGACCACAACACTTTCACCCAGTTCTCTGCTGAGTCATTCAAATGTTAATTGGCAAACTTCAGATGGACCTATACATGTACTTTTTTGAGCAGGGGGACCTTGGAGGTGCTGCAGGATTTCAGTCAGGATTTCCTTCATGGCATAGTGTATTACCAATTGTTTTCTTGGTGACTATTGTACCAGTTGCCTTGACATCATTGACAAGGGCTGGGCTGATTCCTCACCGTTCTCCTGAACATTGCAACTCCACGAAGTGAGATCTTGCATAGAATCCCAGAACAAGGGAGATTGACAGTACTTTTGTCTTTCTTCCATTTGTGAATAATTGCACCAGCTGTTGTCATCTTCTCACCAAGCTGCTTGGCGATGGCCATTCCAGCCTTGTGTAGCTCTAAAATCTTGTCCCTGACAGCCTTGGACAGCTCTTGGGTCTTAGCCATGGTGGAGAGTTTGGAATCTGATTGATTGCTTCTGTGGACAGATGTCTTTTATACAGTTAACAAGCTGAGATTAGGAGCACTCCCTTTAAGAGTCTGCTCTGAATTTCAGCTTGTTACCTGTATAAAAGACACCTGTGAGACAGAAATCTTTCTGATTGAGAGGGGATCTAATACTTATTTCCCTCATTAAAATGCAAATCAATTTATAAAAATGTGTACATGTATTTTTCTGGATTTCTTTGTAGTTATTCTGTCTCTCACTGTTCAAATAAACCTACCATTATATACCAAATTATAGACTGATTATTTATTTGTCAGTGGGACAAACGTTCAAAATCAGCAGGGGATCAAATACTTGATTCCCCTCACTGTACATCTTATTCCTGTCGCACTTAAACTGTTGTGTTCTGTAATGACTTCCCCTGACAGGCTAAAAACCATGCATCGCAACAGATGAGAGACAGTTTGATATCTAGCGAGATTTCTATGTCACCATTTTCCCTTTAAATTATGCCCTATGCTGCTGTTGACCAGAACCCAGTGTACTCTGTTCAATAGTACTGCTCTATAAAACCCAATACAATGTGATTCAGGACACAGTCCCTCATGTCACTCTAAGCCCAGACGTTCTGATTGAGAGAGAAGACTGATTCAGAAGCAATCACATTGAAGACGTAGCACACTAAGTGCTTTTGAACCACAGAAAAATATTAAAGCAACTCGCTGGCAAATCCAATTCACAGCCTCTTCTGAAAGGGAATGTTAGCTGTGATTTAGATTTTTGTGAATAAAGTCTTCTCTGGAGTGTATCTGTCTACACGCATCAGTAGATCTATAAAGTGGGTATGAAAGGCTTTCCCCTGTCCGCCTCTCCCTCGCAGTGTTTACATCCAAAATGTTACCCACTTCTATAGGCCCAGGTCAAAAATAATGCACTATAAAGGAAAGACTGCAGGGTGCCACTTATGACGCAGACACTGATCAGTTTACCAGCACTGTGGAATTGGGGGAATAATCCCAAAGTGTAATACAGATGCTATAGGAGGCTTTGACTCTATCCCTCCCCTATACCAGACCTGTATGATGGAGACTTCTTGTTGGCATACTGTACATTATTAACGGTGTGGTTTGAATTCTGAATACTGATCGCCTGAAAGCCATTGTATGTGAGACCATATGCCAAGTGTATGACTAAATGTTTCCAGGCACCTCTAAGGTTGACCTGTGGTATATGCCCAGTATATTTGCATTCAAATTGGTCAGATTATGCTATTATTCACAACCTGAGGAGATCATAGTTAGTCTAATTGATGGATGAATGTGAAATATAATGTGTTGATTGGTGGACGTCAAGTACATGTTCATGAAGCACCTCAAAGTAGGATTGCTGATCTAAGATTAGGCACCTCCAGTCCATTAGCTATCACAGAAAGGTTGAATTTTATTTTAACTATGAGACACTTATGTGCTACTCGTGGCTGGCACCTGTAGATGGAACAGAGGTACTGCAAGGTCATTAACACAGGAAGGAGCCAGATGACACCAGATTCATAATAATCAAGTACAATAGGAAATTCCATAGAATACTACCAAAACCTATTAGTTGTATTATCTGCACAACAAATGCTATAGTGCAAATATTACAATAATCCCTAAAAAAAAACTTCTGTGCTTCTAACTGACCCATCCCCATATCCCAGTTTGTGCCACCTATGCCAAGGTGCTTGTCATAATTACCCCTCAAGGAGAAAGTCCTCACTTCAATGTCAAAGATAATTAATCCAATAAATCCTTTCAGATAACCTTTTAAATGATGTTTTTCATTTGGCATATTTGTTACCTCTTGCCTATTGACCCACTGGTCAAACAACAACCATACAAACCTCTTGACCCTGTTCACATGCTTTGTATTTAGTTGCAGTCACATGAATTGCTCGTTGGCTATTTCTGTTAATGAGCAAGAATACCAAATTAAGTGGCAAGTGAGTGTATATTAGACTGAATGAATACTAGATAAAATGAATACTGGAATTAACAAACACTAGAATGTGCAGTGTATTGGCACAAAAAAGCAAACACTACAGTGAATGGGACAGTACATGAGCTAAAACACTGTAGGGTATACTAGAATGTACATAATAGGATAGTATATAACTATAGTAACACAACAGTATTTATAGCAATGTATAATATTGTATTTTTGATATGGGTATGAATATCATTGGTAGACCGATGGTGGATTTCTGGTTTTTGACCTATTTTTAGTGCGAGAGTGCATTTGTGTAATTTGGCTTGATCTTTTGCTCCTCTGCCCACAAACAGCTGAATTGGTGCTAAACCCTAATGTTTCCGCTCCCCTACAGCACTAAACTGAGTGAGGTGATTACTGCATCATCAGCGTGCAAAGTTTTTGCTTTCAAGTTTAAAGCTGATCATTCATTTCATTTCCTGTAGAAAAATTCCACACAGCCACTGTAAGCAGATATTCGCATTTAAGTCATTTAACAGATGCTTTTATTCAAAGCAACTTAGGGCAGTCAGTGCATGTATTTTCAAATCTTTATTCGGACTGCAATGTGTAATTGAACCTACAACCTCTGCCATCACAAGCAGCACACTCTTCCCAATTGAACAGCAGGGGGCAAGAACAGAACATATCACTATGAGCAATCTGACAAGGATTTCAGTATTTTGTTGGTTAAAATAACAACACACACAGACACTTGAGAATAGCCCAAAAGTACTATGATAAAAGAATGAGAAGCCTGAACGTGGAACACTGCTGTTCCTCGGTATACAATGTTTCAACTTCACAGAAGTCTTTGTAGGTTTGTTCAAATCTGGTTTTCTTTTTGTTTTCCAGGCCCTGCTATCCCAGTTGGAGTTGATGTACAGGTGGAAAGCTTGGACAGCATTTCCGAAGTAGACATGGTTAGTTGATGAGTTACAACTCAGAACCATAACCTGTATATTGTGGGAAGACTGTTACATTAAAATGCCCACATCAGTAACACTTATGTCAATACTTCCTGGATTCAAATGCATGTGTTGGACTATTTTTGGCAACCTTCAATCCCTTGCGATAGTTATGCAGATAGTCACCGTGAAATGGGCTCCAAGCTGTTACTATTACATAATGGGAGGGAGTAAGAGAGGGATGATCTACATCAGCAGAGGAAGGAGTATGGGGAGGAAAGAGAATTATTATTGCAAAACATATTTAGTAAGAAGTGGAGAAAAGGCCTGTTAGGGTTAGGACAGGTTGCAGAAACATCAAGGAATCAGCACTGTCCGTTCACATCCTTTAAGCTCCAACAGGATTTGAAACCAACGTGCTCTGACAGCTGGGTTCATGACATTCATGTTTTAGCACTTCAAAGCAATATGTATTAGGTATAACTGACTTGTTTAATAATTTAACTAGATATTACCTCAGAAGCACAGGTACTGTGTTACAGTAGGATGACTTACTGGACAGTTTTGAAACATTGCCAGGCTAATAAATTTGGCCTCCTAAAGATTGTACATTTGGAACCCCTGTTTTATATTTGTCTGGCTATCTACAAATTAACAGACCTTAAACTCTCCACTTTGTTCTGTAGGATTTCACCATGACCCTGTACCTGAGACACTATTGGAAAGATGAGCGCCTGGCCTTTACCAGCTCCACCAATAAGAGCATGACATTTGACGGACGCCTAGTGAAGAAGATCTGGGTTCCTGATGTGTTCTTTGTCCACTCAAAAAGATCCTTCATCCATGACACCACCACCGACAACATCATGCTCAGGGTCTTCCCGGATGGACACGTGCTTTACAGCCTTAGGTGAGGCTGGGATGTTGTTTTAGGGTTGCAAAATTCTCCGGGAACACCTGGACATTCCTTGTAAAGTTCCTTGTAAAGTGCTTGTGGGTCACTCTGTGGTTAGGCATGATTTCTTTCATTTTTATAATTTGGGCGTTATCGCTGTCCGACTCGTTGCTTCATCCATGTATAGCAGGCACATTTTCTAGAAGCTTGCTAGCTGACCAGAGAGACCAGAGCCTGGTCTGAGCTTCTCTCCAGGATTAAGGGAGAAGACGGTTGCATCTTGTGACAGTGCTGATCTTTCCTGCTGGGAAGGCTGTACGGGTGAATAGTTGCCGTCCCAGTTGAAACCACTGCCAAATGCCCAGAAATCCAATTTCCTTCAGTTTGGAGGGATGTGAAGTGAATTACACTTAGTTTCAAATATGTTGAACCGTGTTTTTTCTTCCATATGTGGTTTAGTCCGATTAATAGGTTATGGTTTGCCTCATCTCAGCACGATTGGGAGAGTAAAAGATTGCTGTGTTTCTCACAAGTGAATCTCACCCATCTGTTCCACACTACTTGCACAATGAAGAATCACTCGCCAGCACCTAGTTTTACTGTAAGAGGAATACACATTCACTGGCTAGCAACCAGGTCTGAGCTTATAGGCACCAAACCAAATAACACAATGGGGCAAGGCAACCCATGTCTGACACCAACCCCAAACGGTGCTGGGCTAATGTGAACTGCCTCAGCTGAGGCTCTTGGGCCGTGTTGGTATGTTGAGACCCGGTTTGAACACCTGGCTCTAAGGCAGCTGTACTGCAGCGTTACCCGGGAGACCCTGCGGTTCATTTCTCACAAAGGTGCTTTTATTAGCTTACAATTAGATCAAAGCAGAATATCTTGCTCAATGTTTGGGATTTAATTATATAGTGTAACGCATCTGTAGTATAATAATATAATGCACCAGAACCTAGTTACCTACGGTAGCAATGCAGATTGCATGTTCAAAGGTAAACCATTACAAATTATACTTCACCAGTTACTGTGAGGATAATCTATTTTAAATGCATAACTTGGTGTTTGTGGGCAATTAAAATAGATAATGTTTTAGGGGGAAAATAGGCTATGTGTGAGTGTAGGCAGAAGTTGCAATACTCTTAGTCCTATTCAGTTGGCTGCATACAGTGTGGCATCACAAAAAGGAGTGCTCCCACATTGACAAAAATAAATAATGTACACCCCTGAAGAGGTAATTCAGCACCATTTGGAGGGAAATGGCATTACATAAAAAAAGCTTTGTTCAGAGTATATACCGAAATAAGGAACGAGACATATAACAATTTCAAAATTGCCTCAGGGAACCATAAATATGCTAATAAAAATTTGTTAACAGTTCAATATCTACTCAGATCAGTGTATAGCAATGACTAATGGAATTGACATCCTAAACAATTAAAGTGAGCTACAGTACATTCATCTGCCTGGTTGTTTTTGGCAAAGACCGACCAATCGATTGCTTTGTGCTGACCAGCTGTACATACGCTTTCAACAGTGAAGGCAGTAGAGAAGACCGGAAATGTTGATGATAAATTACAAATATTAGTAAATAAAAGTAGAAATGAAAACTTAAAAAATACAAAAAGAAGAATGCTTTCAAGAAGAAACACTTTTTGATTATTGAAATGGGGAGAGAAACAATGAACACAAGTGTTCCAGAAACTGAATAAAATCGAGGCAAACCGCTTTGAACAGTTGGTGACATCTTTTCTGGGGTGGCCTCAATGATTCTTTGGGAGGAATTGGTGCAGACGGCCTCTGTACCTCCTCTTCTCTGCACCCCTCGTCTTCTCTGCACCCCTCGTCTTCTCCGCACCCCTCATCTCCTCTGCATCCCTCGTCTCCCCTCGCCTCCCCTGCACCCCTCGTCTCATCTCCTCTGCACACTTTGTCTCCCACGCACCCCTCGTCTCCTCTCGCCCCCTCTGCACCCCTCGTCTCCTCTCGCCCCCTCTGCATCCCTTGTCTCCTCTCATCTCCTCTGCACCCCTCATCTCCTCTGCACCCATCGTCTCCCCTCGCCTCCCCTGCACCCATCGTCTATTCTCGTCTCCTCTGCACCCCTCATCTCCTCTGCACCCCTCCTCTCGTCTCCTCTGCACACTTTGTCTCCCCCGCACCCCTCATCTCCTCTCATCTCCTCTGCACCCCTCATCTCCTCTCATCTCCTCTGCACCCCTCATCTCCTCTCATCTCCTTTGCACCCCTCATCTCCTCTCATC
>JACXGJ010011644.1:0-21857 GCA_016801105.1 Esox niger | reverse complement strand
CTTTACTGGTTGAATCATAGACTGGTAACTCTTCATGGACACACAGCTAGGAACAGTAGAGGTTGGTCTCTTCATATGGTCCCTGAAAATGATACAGTAACATACAAAACAGCAGAGTGTTTATGTTCATAATGGACTTTCTTAGTAGTGATTGGTGTATTTGGACACAGTGAGTCTGTATCTCTTTCTGGACCTTATAATTAATAATGAAGAAGGACCCAGAGTGTTTTTAATAGGGTGGACTTAGGAGTGATCAGTGTGTTTGAACCCAGTAAGAATAATTGACTCCTAACTGTCTTGAGTAAATGTTACAATAAGATTATACTGACTTTGTATTGGAGGATGTAATTATTATGGAAAAACACACACATCAGCAATTATTACACACATGAAAGGTGTAAGTTAACAATTTAAATAGTATACTGATATGTAATACATAATTTAAAAGTGTTGTTTAACAACTGAATGATTACTCTAAAAACCTAAAGCACCAATATTAAATACAAACCTGTATTTCAAACATTAATAAACAGATACACCAGTACCTAGATTATAGCAAAAACATATCTTATGTTTTATGAATTCTTCATCTTCTATATAACGTTCTAAATAATGTTTATCTGGTTCCTCAGTCTTTGTTTAGTTGTCTTGCTCTCTGTCAACTAACTGACTACTAGACAGGCTGGTGAGAGCAACAGTAGAGCGAGAGCAGGTTAATCAACTACAAGAGTAAGTGGCTCCCTCTGCTGGCCGATACAAGACCAACACCTATTGCAAATTACTAAGAATATACAGCACTTCATGGTCTCCCCACATTACTGGTTGAAAACACAGGGAACCCCAAACAGGCTTATGGCCTATAAATGAAGATAAAAAATGCTCATAATGTTGAATATGCATCTAGAACACAAACCAAACAATTTTGGCTTTTGTGGGTTTATTAATACAATGCATTATACTCCCACTGTATCAGCTTCATTTCATGCATCTTAGGGAAAAGATTCAGTCACTTTCTACTCTGACCTCAGATGTGCAAATCCATTTACAGACCAAATTAATATAAATTCACCTCTTAGCTGTGGTGTCATGTTCCCCAAAAATACTTATATTAGAGGCAGAGGCCCCTTCCTCCCTCTTCCCAGAGAGACTCATTTTAGAGGCAGTCTGCTCTTCTCTATATGATTAGACCTGTAGGCACATAATGGAGAGGAACACACTTACTGGATCAAGACTCAAAGACTAGAAGTCACAATGTCTGGATCAGATACAAACTGAAGAATGACAAGCATTAATATAATCAAAGAAATACCACTAAATAAAAAAACACAGAATTAAATTATGCTTTAACTTTTACTTATATTTTACTGACAACAAATCAACACCTTTGAGAACGTGGACTGACTAACTACATTAATGTCACAGCACTTTAACACTGATAAAGACTTACTTCAGATGATCACTATCTCTGCTTTTGTTCTTTGATTATTATGAAACAATTTGTCTTCTCTTTTTCAGTTCAAAGATTTCGAAATATATATTATACAGCCATGTCAGATCAAACTGGATCCTGTGCAGGAACTTTACTTTCAGTTTCAGCTGTTAACAGACCTGCCTCCAAACATGTATTACACAAGTCAACAGTAGGAGGAGCTAACTGACCTGCCTCCAAACATGTATTACATAAGTCAACAGTAGGAGGAGCTAACTGACCTGCCTCCAAACATGTATTACATAAGTCAACAGTGGGAGGAGCTAACTGAAAATGGATGTTAATACAGTATCTGTTTTAGTAACCTTGGTTTGGTCATGTTTCTGACATGTAAATACCATTTAGTGTAATGGAGAATAAACAGAAGCAGTATTGTTGGCGCTCTATATTATAAGTTGTTACTTATTGTTCACATCAAGTATATCAAATGTATAGTGAATATAAATGTAAGCTGATGTAACATGATTAAAACATTGATAATGACCTACTTAAGGAAGACACTCTGTTTAGCTCTATTATCATTATGAACTACTTCCTTTACTTTATTTGTAGATAAAAATAGCAGACGTTAGCTTCAATGCTAACAATAACATATTTTGTTATTAAACAAAAAATCACAAAATCCCAATTATTTCGTACATACAGTCTGCTAGGATTGATGTCCAATATTGTGTTTTATGAATTCCTCACCTTCTATATGAAGTTTTAAATAATGTTTATCTGGTTCCTCAGCCTTTGATTAGTTGTCTTGCTGTCGACTAACTGACTACTAGACAGGCTGGTGAGAGTAACAGTAGAGCGAGAGCAGGTTAATCAACTACTAGAGTAAGTGGCTCCCTCTGCTGGCCGATACAAGACCAACACCTATTGCAAATTACTAAGAATATACAGCACTTCATGGTCTCCCCACATTACTGGTTGAAAACACAGGGAACCCCAAACAGGCTTATGGCCTATAAATGAAGATAAAAAATGTCCATAATGCTGAATAAATATCTAGAACACAAACCAAACCATTCAAACTTTTGTGGTTTTAAAAATGTAATGCATTATACTTCCATTGTACAAGCTTCATTTAATGCATTTTAATACATTCAGAAACATACTTTTTGTTATTTATCTTAATTAGTAATTACCATGATACAATAAATGAAGCAGGTTAAACATTTCAATGATCTATATTTAAACAATGGTATAAAGGATGTAATAGCAAGGTGTTATTATTACCCGGCACTGCCAGAAGAGGACTGGTCACCCCTCGGAGCCTGGTTCCTCTTTAGGTTTCTTCCTAAATTTTGTGTTTTGTGAAAGCACTTGGTGACTGCTGATGTAAAAAGGGCTTTATAAAATGAATTTTAATTGATTCATTAATGGTAGGACCATCATATTTTAAGTCTAAAAACATGATACATTTACATATTTCAGACTCATCTATGTTATAAGTGGAAGTACCTTAGTAGGACCGTAATCCATTTTATAATGGGTGATGGCAGCAGGTAAGGATCCAAGCGCGGACTGGGGAAGTGAGGGAGAGAGAGGGAGAGTGGTTGGGGACGGGCAGTGAGACGTCTCACGTAATGGAAACAAAGGCACAGGCAAGCAGCAGGCAGAATAGTCGAGGGACAGATCAAATAGACTGATAGATGGAATCAACTGAGTCAGTGTACTGGTGAAGGGACAGATCAAATAGACTGATAGATGGAATCAACTGAGTCAGTGTACTGGTGAAGAGACAGATGAAATAAACCGATAGATGGAATCAACTGAGTCAATGTACTGGTAATCATTCATGATATGGACAAGGGGGGCTTTGATTGTTTAACCTACCAATCCTCAATCCGCGTATCTCCGGAAATAGCATATACTGTGTATATGTAGTTATTGATTCCGTATGGTTATATATATTCAATTTCTGTTTTCTTTTCGGTTAGCTGCTCATTCCAGTGAAGCGGTTGACGTAAGGTTTGTGTTCCTACGTGCATCACAGCCGACCGCAAATTTGCACTGAAAATGGCAGCCATTACGTACTTCATGTAATGGAGCTTAGTTGCATCTGCTGTTTAGAAGTCTAATCTTTGTTGACCAGTCGCAAACAACGTTTGTACCAGGTCATCTGACGCCTGGCATCCAATAGCAATTTAGATTAGCATACCCCGCGAGTCGCAGAGGCTATGACGCGAGCCCTATTCCAAGTGGCCACTCCTTAGCTGCAGACAATGGGGCGTCAACAGAGACTTGCTTTGCTTTCATTCCTGCTTCGCTTAGATTTGAACGAGCAAGAGTATTTAGAATATGATAATTTGTATGGAAACAGTATCTGGATGCAATAAGTAAGCGTAAGGGCCAGACTTCTCCAACATATCAGAGTCGTGACCCATCCACATATGAAGTAAGTACATCACAAATTATGAATAATGGTATCCTACAGCATTGTTGGTATATAAAAAAATATGTGAACATTTTCTTCTGACAACATAGTTTGGGGATGTTATTGTCACAGACACAGAGACGTAGCAGTGGAAATAATCCATGTTTTATTAATGAAAATAAAGAACAAAACAATAGCAGTTTAACGTGACTGGGTATTGACAACCAGAATCAAAACCAGAATTATCCACATCAAATGTGGGCAAACATTCACATAAATGGGTTCCCCAATTGGAGGCAACAATCTACACCTGCCTCCTATTGGGGAGTCCAAACATAAAGAGATGCCTAGAGGCACCTCTTTTTGTCCTGTCCTGACTATGGCCCCAGTCCAGTGCAGAGATGGCTAGGGGCATAGCCAGGACGTGACAGTTATTGTTTTTTAGGAAAAAGTCATAACTGCAATACCGATCTAGTGCTTCCATGGAGTGGCCGTTAGGTGTATTGCAGTATAACTGGAGGAATTTATTTTCTTTCTAATAAATGTTATAATGGTTTCTAGGTAAATGAAACAACTTTTTTTGAGGTGCCTGTATTTTTGACATTATATTATTTATTTTATCCATTTGTTTTAGCCTAAAACTGTCATTCACCCGCCTCCGCGATCGCGCAGAGGCGGGTCCTCGCGTCCCTGAGCTAGTCACACACCCGCTCGTCTCCCTATTACGCACCTGTTCCCAATCCACAATAACGCACCTGTCCCCTATCATACCATCACCAACAGTATTTCCATAGTCCTCTGCCATCCCTTCCCTACCGGATTATGGTCGATGTTCACATGCGCTACCCAGCTATCCACAAGTCTACTTTCTGTCTGAATTTCCCGTGTACCGACTCGTTGCCCTTCCTGACTACTCTGCCCGCCATCTGTCTGTACCTCAGCCGCCCGCCCGTGTACCGACCCACTGCCTGTCCCCGACTCCTCTGCCAGCCATCGGTCAGTGTCTCTGCCGCCTGCCTGCGCGTCGATTCCCTGTCCGACTCCGATCCCTCTATCTGCCACTCCCCCTCTGCCCTTCCAATCCGTGCTTGGGTCCACACCCCCGTCCCTGACAGTATAATCCGGCCAACCATGGGCCCAGCGGATCTGGATGCCGTACGTCAGGCGGTCGCGTCTCAGAGTGCCGAACTGGATCAACAACAGACCGCCCTGATTGACGTTATGGGCCATCTACGCACCCTCTCGGCAAGCGTCACGGCCATTCAGGACCTGATGAAACCACCTATCGCATCACCAACCGTTCCCACACCGACACCCTCCCTGGATCATGAGCCGTGGGTTCCCAGCCCCGACAGGTATGATGGAGACCTGGGACTATGCCGTTCCTTCCTGCTGCAATGCAGCCTGGTCTTTGCACAACAACCCCGGACCTACACCACAGACAGTTCGAGGATCGCCTTCCTGGACGGCTTGCTTCGCGGTCCCACCCTGAAATGGGCCTCTGCACTCTGGGAGAGACAGGACCTTGCGACCCGGTCGTACACTTCGTTCACGGCTGAACCCGGTCCGAGGGAAGGACGTGTCCACCCGCATGTTTGCGCTTCGCCAGGGGAGGCACTGTGTGGCTGAATATACTGTTGAGTTCCGCACCCTTGCTGCCAAGAGCCGATGGAACAGGGAGGCTCTGCAGGTGGCCTTCGTCAACAGATTGAATGACCGTCTGAAGGACGAACTGGTCTCTCACCCCGAGCCGGATAGCCTGGACAGCCCGATTGCCCTCTCCATCAGAATGGACAACCGGGCACGGGAACGCAAGCGAGAGAGACAGAGAAAGGCGCCTCTTAAGTTGCCTCCCGAACCAGTTGGGCCAAAGAGACAGACCCCCTCCGCTCGTGCCTGCAAACACCCAGGGACCGACGTACCTGGGTTGTGTCCGATTGAATGAGGCTGAACGACGGCAGAGGAGGGAGAGTAATAGTTGCCTTTACTGTGGCCGCCCTGGGCATTACGTCGATACCTGTCCCCAAAAGAGTAGTCAATCGGTTGACCCACTGATCGCCAGGAGATTTCCAACTAGTCTAACTACGGAACTCCCCTGCGCCCAGGCTCCCCCTTTTACGCCACCATTTGCCACAATGGTCTGCGCCTCAAGATTCGAGCCCTGATAGACTCCGGAGCAGACAACATCTTTTTGGATTCGACCCTGGTCTCCCAACTGGGGCTCGCCGTGGAACCGCTACAATAGGTCATAGAAGTAATGTCCTTAGACGGCAGACGACTATCCATGGTCAAGTCCCGTACCGAACCCGTCCGACTGTTGCTTTCCGGTAATAATTCTGAAACCATCAATCTGCTAATCACCAGCTCCCCCCACATTCCGCTGGTTCTGGGGCATTCCTGGCTTGTCAAGCACAATCCTGTCATTGACTGGGCTGCAGGCAGTATAGTCCGGTGGAGCACTGCCTTCAATGCCAACTGCCTGCGTGCCGCCTCTCCCCAGTCTGTGCCAGCCCAGGCCACCAGTGTCCAGCCGCCCGATTTGTCCGGGGTGCCCATCGCATATCACAACCTCAGGGAGGTGTTCAACAAGCAGGGCGCACTCTCCCTTCCTCCGCGACTGTGCCATCGAGCTACTGCCTGGTGCTACCTTTCCCAAGAGCCGGCTCTATAGCCTCTCCAAGCCCGAGAGAGAGGCCATGGAGAAATACATCAGCGACTCCCTTGACTCAGGCTGCATCCGTCCGTCCTCCTCCCCTTTTTTAAATTATTATTGAGACCCCTGCATTGATTACAGAGGTCTGAATAATATAACTTTAAAGAACAAGTATCCCCTTCCGTTGATGAACTCCGCCTTCGACTCCCTCCAGGGCACCAGTCTTTACCAAACTTGACCTCCGTAATGCATATCATTTGGTAATGATCAGGGAGGGGGGACGAATGGCCCACAGGGTTCAACACACCTATGGGACACTTCGAGTACCTCATGATGCCATTCGGTCTCACCAACGCCCCAGCGGTTTTCCAACACTTCGTTAATGAGGTGCTGGGGGCAGAGAAATGCGAATTCCATGCGGCAACCGTTTCCTTCCTGGGATACATTGTCTCGGGAGGTCAGGTGAGGATGCATCCGTCCAAAGTAGAGGCGCTTTTGGATTGGCCAACCCCTGGCTCAAGGAGGGAGCTACAAAGGTTCCTGGGGTTTGCTAATTTCTATTGGCGGTTTATCAGGAATTACAGCTGGGTGGCTGCCCCCTTGACCTCCTGTGTAAAGCCTTTCAGTTTCTCCCTGCCTCGGTTGGGTCATTGTCATGTCATGTCCGTGTCGCTTGTCACTGTGAATGCTCGATCTTACAGAGCACAGCGCCGACAATGCAACTCCTGGGGAGGATCGCGTCGGCAGGAGTGCACGTGTCATATATCTGTTTGAATTGGTGGAAGGACACGGGCGCAGAGACGGTATGGAGGTAGTGAGCCATGTTTTAATTGAAGGATGAACAAAAGAAACAAACTTACAACTCAAAACAGACGATATAACTGGGTTGTGTAGCCTACGGCTGCTAACCGAAATAAACCACACCACTGTGGTAAAACACTCAACATAAATAGGTTCCCCAATAGGAGGCAATAACGAACACCTGCCTCCAATTGGGGAAACCAAAGCACATAGAGGTGGCTAGAGCCATCTCTTTTGGCCATGTCCTGACTATGACCCCAGCCAGCGCAAAGATGGCTAGGGGCATAGCCAGGACATGACAGCACGAGTCCTCTCCCTTCGGGAGGGCGTGGGATAGAGCATCCGGTTTTCCGTTACGCGATCCCGGCCTATTGGTGAGGGTAAACTCAAAACAGCCAAAAAACAGGGTCCATCTGGCTTGTCGTTTCACATAAACGCAGGCACATGTGGAAGAGCCAATCACATCGCTGCATGAATTGTGAGTCTCACTCCGCAGGGGGAGGGTGTTTAGAGACTGTAACTCCTCTAGTTTACCCCGATTATGTTCTCATTTGAGGGAATTACATATCATTGCCAGCTTTTGGGCCCAGACGTTTCTAATGCCACTAGCTGGAGTAATGCCCTCGCTGTTGAACAGACAAGTGTTGTGCTTTGAGGTATTTTGTCAGTGGACATTACATGTATTCCACTGGTAATTCTGAACATTCTGAGCTAAGCTAAAATACTGCAGGCTGTAGTGAGCAGTTCACAAGGTGGGACTTGGTCTCACTAAACTGCTTGATATATTGGTTGTGTTCCCTGACCATACAATTGTTTTAAAGATCAAATGTGCTTTTAATGCGATTAAAAGTCATTCGCAAAAAATACTTAAATACTTAAAAAATACTCTATTTTGAATATGCAGGTTGGGCCCACTGTATATACAGAACTAATTTTGTTCCACAGGAATTCTGAGGGTGATTGGTGCAATTGATTGTACGTATATCCCCATTAGAGCTCCCCTGTGAGAACATAAGGGGGTTATGTGAATATGATGTTATTTCACAACATTCATGTTCAGGTATTTCATCATTAAATTCATGGCAGCCCTAAAGAATGTGTTTCATGGAGTAGCCTATATCTTAAAACATTAACAGTAAGCAATGGGTCAATTTCAGAGATGTAGCCTGGGCTTTACATGTCATCATTCTACAAAAAAAAGGAGAGACTGTAAAACCAAATAGAGAACACGACAAGGACAGTGCAATTACAATTTACTTGTGTAAGCCGTGTGAGATTTAGCCTTACATCTTGACATTCTCAAAGGGATTTCTTCTGGGGAAGAATATGGAGCAAGAGCCACTGTGCAAAAAAAAGCCTGCGTTGCCGAATGCGCCCCTTTTAAACGAACGCGCACAAACTCCAATTAAGTAAAAAACTATTAAACATCTTAATCATCGTTGTAGTACCGCCTTCGTAGTGAACCCCTCTGGAGTGGCCAATGAGTGGAGACAGTGGATTGAATCCTTTTTCTCCACTACTGTGTTGTGGATAATTATTTTCCACTTCTCAGGTTGGGAGAGTCCAGGGATGGGCAGTAATTGCATTTGCTGTCTGTGTGTTGCCCTTTCACCCTACCCCTCTGTTTGTTGTCATGTTTACTGGTGTCAGTTGTGTTGTTGTTTATTATTACTCACCTCAGAGTCTCCAGTCGACAATGTAGGTCCTTTAGCAGAGCAGAGAGATCAATCCCTCCTGAATCCTCCGGCTGATTGTGGCTCAGATCCAGTTCTTTCAGGTGTGAGGGGTTTGACTTCAGAGCTGAGACCAGAGAAGCACAGCCTCTCTTTGTGATTCTACAACCCGACAGTCTGGAGAGAGATTATTAAACTGTTTAGAAAACTTTTAGAAGAACAAATAGAATACATCTCCACAATGTCAAATCTACTTTAAAATGTACTTTTAAAATGAAACTTGACAACATGGTAGAATGAAGGAATGTCTTCATAAAGAAAGAGTGTAATAATAATATGCTGGGAATGAATGGAGGATCAGTGGACATCAGAGGGCTGGAATGAAGATTAGTTCTAATGTGTGATTGACTTGGACTAACAGAAAGTATTATTTATTATGTGAGAAAATGTTTTTATTTGTAATGGTGGTCCAGTTAGTTGTGGTGTGTTTCCCTCCAGGCCTGCTGGGATGTCTGACAGGGTTTGGTCTTTACCAGGGATGGAGGCTTGGACCTGCTGGCAGCTCAGAGCAGGTGGAGGTGGAAACAAAGAAGATGTTTGTATTCCCCTTTAGTTTTGTTAACTCACTGTTTGTTGTCATGATTATTGTTGTCAGTTGTGTTGTTGTTTATTATTACTCACCTCAGAGTCTCCAGTCTACATTGTGGATCCTTCAGCAAAGCAGAGAGTTCAATCACTCCTGAATCCTCTGGCTGATTGTAGCTCAGATCCAGTTCTTTCAGGTGTGAGGGGTTTGACTTCAGAGCTGAGACCAGAGAAGCACAGCCTTTCTTTGTGATTCTACATCCTGACAGTCTGGATAGAGATTATCATCATGTCACGAACAGAAAATAGGTTCAGAATAACACCATAACATCCTTTATAAATTACATCATTGTCATGTCAACTTAACACAAGGACACACACACTAAAACTGACATTGGAAATATATTACACTAAAATGTAACTTCCTACCTAGAAAATCATCAATGTTCTCAGTCAATAAATATACTGTAGATGTAGAAAGTGTGTCTGTGTCTGTGTCTGTGTGGGTGTGTGTGTGTGTGTGTGTGTGTGTGCGTGTGTAGAAGGGATTAGCAAGAATTAAACTGAACTAAAAAAGAGTGGTGGATCTGTGGACATGAGAGGGTTTAAATTAAGATATGTTTCAATTTTTGATAAACCTTGAAAGTAAGACTGTAACGATAATAAAAACATAGCAAACATACGTATCTAGTAAAATCTGTTCCGTTACAGCCTTTCATTAATCAATTACAGTCCCCTTCAAAAGTATTTGAACAGTAAGGCAAATTCTTTTGTTTTTGTTGGTCACTGAAGAAATTTGGGTTTAATATCATCTAGATGTGAATTCCAGGAAATGAAAGCTAAAATTCTGAACTCTTGTCTCATACTCATCTTTTGATCTTAAAACCAAATGTCTTCAGTGAACAACAAAAACAAAGGAATTTGCCTTGCCGTTCCAGTACTATTGGAGGGGACTGTATATTTCCTTTTAGCCTACATACAGTATGATTGGAAAATGAACTAAACAATCTCACACATGACCTGAAATATTTCTGATCCTAAAGGCAACAGTGAGCCTCACAGTGACCCAATACACAGGTGAAACAATCTTAAGTCCCTGAATATTTCAAATATTCAAATAATGAAACCATAGGATGAAATATGGGCTCAGAATTGTCTTTCTCCATGGACATATCCACTGTGATTTAACACTTTAACCAGAGCATACAGACTAGGCTGGAACATCCAATCGGTCTCTCCATATACATACGGTTATTGACCAATCAGTGTCAGGGGCACAGGCGGGGATCCAAATGCGGACTGGGAGCAAGTGGGAAAGGGGCAGGTAGAGTGTGCGGGGACGGGAGGTAAGGCGTCTACGGTAACGGCGCCGCAGGGGCAGACGAACGATAGACAGAGTAGTCAGGGACGGGCAGAGAGTCGGTACACGGGCTGGTGGCAGAAGTACGGTCGGGGAACAGGCAAGAGGTCAGAATACCAGCGAGTAACTGAAGTACAGGCTAGGGTCAGGCAGGACGGTCGAGAACGGGCGAAGGGTCGAAACACGGATAGGCAAGTCGAAGAACGAGAAGACGCGAGATATGGCATGTAAACATGAACCATTGATCTGGCAGGGGTGAGATGGCAGGGAGCTGTTTTTGACTGTGTGGTGATTAGGTGACTGGGGACAGGTGTGTGAGTTGGTGATTGGTGACAGGTGTGTTAGGTGTGTACTGAGTTTCTGGAGCGCGGGCGCCCTCTGCTGCGCGTTGGCGGAGGCGGGGACGTGACAAATCAGGACTCATATATTACTGTATGTGTAACAAAGTATTGATTTAAGAGTGTTTCCACTGTTACTTGAGTTTATGTAACAGTGATTCACTATGATAAAGTTACATCTCTCACACTGTAAAGGATAAGAAAGCTGCACACTACTACGCTCAGATGCAATAAGTTAATATCATACCAACGTTTCTACAGACAAGCTGTCTACTTCAGGGTAGCAACAAAGTTTATCTCTCACACTCACAGCAATACAATGTTCCTTCGTTATATATAATTTAATTTCATGAACTGAAAGTATTAATGGCTTAGAAGTGACCAGGAGATCATAAAGATGACATAACCACCGATAATAAAATATAAAATTGTCATTCTTTTCAGGCTGGTTTAAGTAGAGAAGGGCAGTGAACATTTCTATTGTACCAGTGAATGGTGGACTTCACCAGGTGATTGGAGACTTTGTCCTGCTGGGAGCTCAGGGCTGGTGGAGGTTCACCCATTGACAACAGCAGCTGTTTTAAATCCCTTGTTGTAGTGTAACACCTCTGTTGCATTAATATAATATTAATGATCACTATGTCATATTAAATATAAATGAACTACTATCACTCACCTCAGTATCTCCAGTCGACATTGTGGATCCTTCAGCAAAGCAGAGAGTTCAATCACTCCTGAATCCTCTGGCTGATTGTTACTCAGATCCAGTTCTTTCAGATGTGAGGGGTTTGACTTCAGAGCTGAGACCAGAGAAGCACAGCCTTCCTCAGTGATTCTACATCCTGACAGTCTGGATAGAGTTTATCATCATGTCACAAACAGAAAATAGGTTCAGAATAACACCATAACATCCTTTATAAATTATATCATTGTCATGTCAACTTAACACAAGGACACACACTAATACTGACATTGGAAATATATTACACTAAAATGTAACTTCCCACCTAGAAAATCATCAAAGTTCTTAGTCAATAAATATACTGTAGATGTAGAAAGTGTGTGTGTGTGTGTGTGTGTGTGTGTGTGTGTGTGTCTCTGTCTCGGTGTGTCTCGGTGTGTGTCGGTGTCGGTGTCGGTGTCGGTGTGTGGGTGTGTCGGTGTGTGGGTGTGTGGGTGTGTGGGTGTGTCGGTGTGTGGGTGTGTGGGTGTGTGGGTGTGTGGGTGTGTGTGCGCGCGCGTGCGCGTGTGCGCGCGTGTGTGCGTGTGTAGAAGGGATTAGCAAGAATTAAACTGAACTAAAAAAGAGTGGTGGATCTGTGGACATGAGGGTTTAAATTAAGATATGTTTCAATTTTTGATAAACCTTGAAAGTAAGACTGTAACGATAATAAAAACATGGCAAACATACGTATCTAGTAAAATCTGTTCCGTTACAGCCTTTCATTAATCAATTACAGTCCACTTCAAACGTATTTGAACAGTAAGGCAAATTCTTTTGTTTTTGTTGGTCACTGAAGACATTTGGGTTTAATATCATCTAGATGTGAATTCCAGGAAATGAAAGCTAAAATTCTGAACTCGTCTCATACTCATCTTTTGATCTGAAAACCAAATGTCTTCAGTGAACAACAAAAACAAAGGAATTTGCCTTGCTGTTCCAATACTATTGGAGGGGACTGTATATTTCCTATTAGCCTACATACAGTATGTTTGGAAACTGAACAAAACAATCTCACACATGACCTGAAATATTTCTGATCCTACAGGCAGCAGTGAGCTGCACAGTGACCCAATACACAGATCTAACAATCTAAAGTCCCTGAATATTTCAAATATTCAAATAATGAAACCATAGGATGAAATATGGGCTCAGAAATGTCTTTCTCCATGGACACATCCACTGTGATTTAACACTTAAAACAAGAGCACACAGACAAGGCTGGAATATCATATCGGTCTCTCCATATGCATACGGTTATTGACCAGTCAGGACTTATATAATACTGTATGTGTAACAAAGTAATGATTTAACACAGTGTTTCCACTGTAACTTGAATTTATGTAACAGTGATTCACTATGATAAAGTTAAATCTCTCACTCTGTAAAGGATCAGAAAGCTGCACACTACTACGCTCAGATGCAATAAGTTAATATCATACCAACGTTTCTACAGACAAGCTGTCTTCTTCAGGGCAACAACAAAGTTTATCTCTCACACTCACAGCAATACAATGTTCCTTCGTTATATATAATTTAATTTCATGAACAGAAAATATTAATGGCTTAGAAGTGACCAGGAGATCATAAAGATGACAATCATCGCTAATAAAATATAAAATTGTCATTCTTTTCAGGCTGGTTTAAGTAGAGAAGAACAGTGAACATTTCTATTGTACCAGTGAACAGAGGACTTCACCAGGTGGTTGGGGACTTTGTCCTGCTGGGAGCTCAGGGCTGGTGGAGGTTCACCCATTGACAACAGCAGCTGTTTTTAGTCCCTTGTTGTAGTGTAACACCTCTGTGGTATTATTATAATGTTAATGATCACTATGTCATATTAAATATAAATAATCTACTATTACTCACCTCAGAGTCTCCAGTCTACATTGTGGATCCTTCAGCAAAGCAGAAAGTTCAATCACTCCTGAATCCTCTGGCTGATTGTTACTCAGATCCAGTTCTTTCAGGTGTGAGGGGTTTGACTTCAGAGCTGAGACCAGAGAAGCACAGCCTTTGTTTGTGATTCCACAACCTGACAGTCTGGATAGAGATTATTATCATGTCACAAACAGAAAATAGGTTCAGAATAACACCATAACATCCTTTATAAATTATATCATTGTCATGTCAACTTAACACAAGGACACACACACTAAAACTGACATTGGAAATATATTACACTAAAATGTAACTTCCTACCTAGAAAATCATCAATGTTCTCATTCAATAAATATACTGTAGATGTAGAAAGTGTGTGTGTGTGTGTGTGTGTTTGTGTGTGTGTGTGTAGAAGGGATTAGCAATAATTAAACTGAACTGAAAAAGAGTGGTGGATCTGTGGACATGAGAGGGTTTAAATTAAGATATGTTTCATTGTTTGATAAACCTTGAAAGTAAGACTGTAACGATAATAAAAACATAGCAAACATACGTATCTAGTAAAATCTGTTCCGTTACAGCCTTTCATTAATCACTTACAGTCCCCTTCAAAGTATTTGAACAGTAAGGCAAATTATTTTGTTTTTGTTGGTCACTGAAGACATTTGGGTTTAATATCATCTAGATGTGAATTCCAGGAAATGAAAGCAACAATTCTGAACTCTTGTCTCATACTCATCTTTTGATCTTAAAACCAAATGTCTTCAGTGAACAACAAAAACAAAGGAATTTGCCTTGCCGTTCCAATACTATTGGAGGGGACTGTATATTTCCTATTAGTCTGAATACAGTACGATTGGAAACCGAACAAAACAATATCACACATGACCTGAAATATTTCTGATCCTACAGGCAGCAGTGAGCAACACAGTGACCCAATACACAGGAGAAACAATCTAAAGTCCCTGAATATTTCAAATAGACAAATAATGAAACCATAGGATGAAATATGGGCTCAGAATTGTCTTTCTCCATGGACACATCCACTATAATTTAACACTTTAACAAGAGCAGACAGACTAGGCTGGAACATCGTATCGGTCTCTTTAAATGCATACGGATATTGACCAATCGGGACTCATGTAATACTGTATGTGTAACAAAGTAATGATTTAACAATGTTTCCACTTTTACTTGAATTTATGTAACAGTGATTTACTATGATGAAGTTACATCTCTCACACTGTAAAGGATAAGAAAGCTGCACACTAGTACGCTCAGATGGAATAAGTGAACATCATACCAACGTTTCTACAGACAAGCTGTCTTCTTCAGGGTAGCAACAAAGTTTATCTCTCACACTCACAGCAGTACAATGTTTCTTAGTTATATATAATTTAATTTCATGAACTGAAAGTATTAATGGCTTAGAAGTGACCAGGAGATCATAAAGATTACAGAATCACCGCTAATAAAATATAAAATTGTCATTCTTTTCAGGCTGGTTTAAGTAGAGAAAACCAGTGAACATTTCTATTGTACCAGTGAACAGTGGACTTCACCAGGTGGTTGGGGACTTTGTCCTGCTGGGAGCTCAGGGCTGGTGGAGGTTCACCCATTGACAACAGCAGCTGTTTTTAGTCCCTTGTTGTAGTGTAACACCTCTGTTGTATTATTATAATGTTAATGATCACTATGTGTTGCACACTTGGACACAAAGGAACCTCCAGACGTGCATTCGTTTTTGAAATGACTTATTTATTCTCTTTCTCGGTGAACACTGAAACCCAAGCACCTCAGCCGCACGTTTTTTCTGCATCCAGCCGGATATTACGTCCTCCAACCCACGTGAGCGTCCTCCTGTGTAACCCGAAGGACCCCACACGCTGCCCACAGTGCCTGCGCGTGCCTCACTCATCAACCCACAAATTGACCCACTTAAATTACTACAGTTGTTACCTCCTCAGAACATGCACATCAGATCACCACCAAACATCAAAACAATTAACATAATACCTTAGAATGGGGGGGTGCCCACTGTTCAGTGTCCACCACAAGGTGGGCCCCACATATGTCATATTAAATATAAAATAATCTACTATTACTCACCTCAGAGTCTCCAGTCTACATTGTGGGTCCTTCAGCAGAGCAGAGAGTTCCATCACTCCTGAATCCTCTGGCTGATTGTTACTCAGATCCAGTTCTTTCAGGTGTGAGGGGTTTGACTTCAGAGCTGAGACCAGAGAAGCACAGCCTTTCTTTGTGATTCTACATCCTGACAGTCTGGATAGAGATTATCATAATGTCACAAACAGAAAATAGGTTCAGTGGTGGATCTATGGACATCAGAGGGTTTAAATTAAGATATGTTTCAATGTTTGATAAACCTTGAAAGTAAGACTGTAACGATAATAAAAGCATAGCAAACATACGTATATAGTAAAATCTGTTCCGTTACAGCCTTTCATTAATCAATTACAGTCCCCTTCAAAGCTATTGGAACAGTAAGGCAAATTCTTTTGTTTTTGTTGGTCACTGAAGACATTTGGGTTTAATATCATCTAGATGTGAATTCCAGGAAATGAAAGCTAAAATTCTGAACTCTTGTCTCATACTAATCTTTTGATCTTAAAACCAAATGTCTTCAGTGAACAACAAAAACAAAGGAATTTGCCTTGCCGTTCCAGTACTATTGGAGGGGACTGTATATTTCCTATTAGCCTACATACAGTATGTTTGGAAACTGAACAAAACAATCTCACACATGACCTGAAATATTTCTGATCCTACAGGCAGCAGTGAGCTACACAGTGACCCAATACACAGGTGTAACAATCTAAAGTCCCTGAATATTTCAAATTCAAATAAAGAAACCACAGGATGAAATATGGGCTCAGAATTGTCTTTCTCCATGGACACATCCACTGTGATTTAACACTTTAACCAGAGCAGACAGACAAGGCTGGAACATCATATAGGTCTCTTTAAATGCATACGGTTATTGACCAATCAGGACTCATGTAATACTGTATGTGTAACAAAGTAATGATTTAACAGTGTTTCCACTGTTACTTGAATTTATGTAACAGTGATTTACTATGATAAAGTTACATCTCTCACACTGTAAAGGATAAGAAAGCTGCACACTACTACGCACAGATACAATAAGTTAATATCATACCAACGATTCTAAAGACAAGCTGTCTTCTTCAGGATAGCAACAGGGTTTATCTCTCACACTCAGAACAGTACTACGTTTGTCATGAAGCTGGATGGACACTGGCGCAGAGACGGAGTGGAGGTGGAACGACATAGTTTATTGAATGAAAGAAAACCAAAATGATAACAGCTTACCGACTGGGTCATATAGCCTACGGCTGACAAACCAAAATAATCCACATTAATGTGGGCAATCATTCAACATAAATAGGTTCCCCAATTGGAGGCAATAACCAACACCTGCCTCCAATTGGGGAGACCAAAGCACATAGTGGTGCCTAGAGGCATCTCTTCTAGTCCCGTCCTGACTATGGCCCTAGCCAGCGCGAAGAGGGCTAGGGGCATAGCCAGTACGTGACAACGTTCCTTCGATAAAAATCATGTTATTTTCATGTACTGAAAGTTTAATGCCATAAAAGAAGTGGCCAGGTGATCACAAAGATTACTCAATCATTGTTAATATTATTTAAAATGGTCATCATTTACAGGCTGGTTTAATCAGAGAAGACCAGCGAACATTTATATATTCCCAGGGAACAGTGGACTTCACCAGGTGGTTGGGGACTTTGTCCTCCTGGGAGCTCATGGCTGGTGGAGGTTCACCCATTTACAACAGCAGCTGTTTTTAGTCCCTTGTTGTAGTTTAACACCTTTGTTGTATAATTATAATGTTAATGATCACTATGTCATATTAAATATAAAATAAACTACTATTACTCACCTTAGAGTCTCCAGTCTACATTGTGGGTCATTCAGCAGTGTAGAGATTTTCTTCACTCCTGAATCCTTCAGGTCATTGTTACTCAGATCCAGTTCTTTCAGATGTGAGGGGTTTGACTTCAGAGCTGAGACCAGAGAAGCACAGCCTTTCTTTGTGATTCTACAACCTGACAGTCTGGATAGAGATTATCATGATGTTACAAACAGAACAATACTGAAGAATAACATTATAATATCCCTTATATATTAGATCATTGTCAGGACAACTTAACACAAGGAAACCGTTTTAAAACTGACCTTGCAAATACAGGACACTAAAATGTAGCTTCCTACACAGAAAATCATCAAAATCAACAATCAAAACGTTCTCACCCAATAAATATACGGCGTGTGTGTGTTCGTGTGTTTGTGTGTGTGAAGAAGGGATTAGCAATAATTAAACAAAAATGAACAAGAGGAGTGGATCTGTGGACATGAGAAGGTTGAAATGAAGATTAGTTAGAATGGTTGATGAACCTGAAAAGTAGGACTGCAATAATTATTAAGTCAATTAATTAAATTAACTTATTGTTAATCCGATTATCTTGGTATTGATACAAGTGTGAATGCTTATCAAAGAAGTATGCAGGATAACTTAGTGAAAGGGTTAATCCAATTATTTTTCTGGATCTTAACCTATTCAGCAGCATGAGCTGAATCAGTATAAGAACCTCGAACAAAGGGTTGCCAGTATCTTTATACTGGTCAAACAGGAAATATTCTACATGTGTTACACATCAAGAGATGGTCCCGTTTGACAGTTTAATGTCTTCACTGTATGGTTACCATGACTACACATTCCTAAGGAATAATATTAACATTATTCCTAAGCTGTCTTCTTCAGGGCAACAACAGGGTATAACGGTGAGGGGAAAAACATATTTATTCACCTGCTGATTTTGTATATTTGCCCACTAACAAAGAAATAATCAGTCTTTTATTTTAATGGCAGGTTAATTCGAACAGTGAGAGACAGAATAACAACAAAATAATCCAGAAAAACGCATTGTCAAAAATGTTCTACTGTGATTTGCATGAGTTAAATAAGTATTTGATCCCCTTGCAATCAGAAAGATTTCTGTCTCTCATGTGTTTTTCATACAGGTAATGAGCTGACATTAGGAGCACACTCTTAAAAGGAGTGCTCCTAATCGAAACGTGTTACTTGTATAAAAGACACCTGTCCACCGAATCAATCAATCAGATTCCAAACTCTCCACCATGGCCAAGACCAAAGATCTGTCCAAAGATGTCAGGGACAAGATTGTAGACTGACACAAGGCTGGAATGGGCTACAAGACCATCACCAAGCAGCTTGGTAAGAAGGTGACAGCAGTTGGTAATATTATTTGCAAACGGAAGAAACACATAAGAACTGTCAATCTCCCTCGGTCTGGGGTTCCATGCAAGATCTCACATTGTGGATATGCAATGATCATGAGAACAGTGAGAAATCAGTCCAGAACTACAATGATCTCAAGGCAGCTGGGACCATAGTCACCAAGAAAACAATGGGTAACACACTATGCTTTGAAGGACTGAAATCCTGCAGTGCCTGTCTGAAGTTTTACAATGACATCTGAATGATTCAAAGAAGAACTGGGTGAAAGTGCTGTTGTCAGATTAGACCAAAATCAATCACTTTGCCATCAACACAACTCGCTATGTTTGGAGGAGAATAAATGCTGCCTATGACCCCAAGAACACCATCCCCACCGTCAAACATGTAGGTGGAAACATTATGCTTTGGGGGTGTTTTTCTGATAAGAGGACAGGACAACTTCACCGCATCAAAGGGACGACAGGCGGGGCCATGTACAGTCAAATCTTTGGTGAGAACATCCTTCACTCAGCCAGGACATTGGAAATGGGTCAAGGATGGGTATTCCAGCATGACAAGAACATACAAACACATGGCCAAAGCAACAAAAGAGTGGCTCAAGAAGAAGCAAATTATTGTCCTGGAGTGCCCAAGCCAGTCTCCAGACCTTAATCACATAAAACATCTGTTGAGGGAGCTGAAGGTTTGAGTTGCCAAATGTTAGCCAAGAAACCTTAATGACTTGGAGAAGATCTGCAAAGAGGAGTGGGACAAAATCCCTCCTGATATGTGTGCAAACCTGGTGGCCAACTACAAGAAACATCTGACCTCTGTGATAACCAAAAAGGGGTTTGCCACCAAGAACTGACTCATAACTTTGTCAGCTTCCGTTCAGGTGATATCCATTAACAAAATTAATGAAACCAGAAGTCAGGGGAGAGCCATCTTTTTTCAGCATGAGACGTCAATGTTAACCTTCCATAGTTCTTTCCTTTCTCTCACTCTCTCCAATGAATACAGAAAGAACACAGTACTTATACCAGAATACAAGGGAGGTGGCCAATGGTCAAAACCAGCCATTACATAGGCCCATCAGTATCAGGTAACACAACCTATCTATACTCCTTTGTTCAGAGTTAGTCAGTACATAAGTATCAGGTAACAAGTCCTATCTATACTCCTTTGTTCAGAGTTTGTCAGTACATCAGTATCAGGTAACACATCCTATCTATACACGTTTGTTCAGAGTTAGTCAGTACATCAGTATCAGGTAACACATCCTATCTATACTCCTTTGTTCAGAGTTAGTCAGTACATCAGTATCAGGTAACACATCCTATCTATACTCCTTTGTTCAGAGTTAGTCAGTACATCAGTATCAGGTAACACATCCTATCTATACTCCTTTCTTCAGAATTAGTCAGTACGTTATTGTCAGGTAACACGTCCTATCTATTCAACTCTACTCAGAGTTAGTACATCTGTGTTGTGTAGTTTCTCAAGCCTACGTTTTCTTACTTTGCAGAAAGTTTGAATAAGTATTTCACTAATTAAAATACAAATAAATGTATAACATTGTTGATATTCATTTTCCTGGATATATTTGATGTTATTCTGTCTCTCACTGTCTGAATAAACCTACCATTAATCAAATACTTGTTTCCCCTCTGTATATTATATCAGTTTCATGTGAACACTACTTCAGGACAAACTTTAAACAACTGAGATTGCCTACAGATATGACACAAGAATGTAACCTCCTATATAGAAAATCATCAGTGTTGTCATGTCAGTAAATATACTGTAGATGTAATAAGAGGGTTACTGTGTGGGGGGGGGTCATTTGCATGACTGTACTTACAGAGCAGCTCTGCAGGTTTTGATCACTGGCAACAACCCCAGAAGACCTTTCTCTGATGTGGAGTATTTCTTCAGGTCAAACACATCAATCTCCTCTTCTGAAGTCAGTAACACAAAGACCAGAGCTGACCACTGTGCAGGTGACAGTTCTTCTCTGGAGAGACGTCCTGAACTCAGGTATCTTTGGATCTCCTCCACTAGAGAACGGTCATTCAGTTCATTCAGACAGTGGAACAGATTGATGCACCTCTCTGAAGAGGGATTCTCCCTGATCTTCTCCTTGATGTACTTGATTGTTTCTTCATGGCTCTGTGAGCTGATTCTGGTCTTTGTCAGTAGACCTTGTAAATGCTTCTGATTTGACTCCAACGAGAGACCCAGAAGGAAGCGGAGGAAAAGGTCCAGGTGTCCAGTCTTACTCTGCAAGGCTTCATCCACAGCAGTCTGGTGAAAATCTATTTCAGGTATTTTCCTGAATGGAGTTTTTAAAGTGGTTGATGGTATTTGACTAATTCTGATTTTATTATTGTTTTTGAATGACAGAAAAACATAGACAGCAGCTAGAAACTCCTGAATACTTAGATGGACAAAGCAGAACATCTTGTCCTGGTTGAGCCCACATTCCTCTTTAAAGATCTGTGTACAGACTCCTGAGTACACTGATGCTTCATTGATATCAATGCCACACTCTTTCAGGTCTTCTTCATAGAAAATCAGATTGCCTTTCTGTAGCTGTTGAAAAGCCAATTTTCCCAGTGTCAGAATGCTCTTTTTATTCCAGTGTGGATCTGTCTCTTTTTTCCCATCATACTTTACATTCCTGTGTGTG
>JACXGJ010011643.1:8830-19557 GCA_016801105.1 Esox niger | reverse complement strand
ACCACCTAGGCCTGACACAAAGGGCATACTGTCCTTCTCCACATGGGTAACCTCTTCAACTCAGTTAGGGCTTACAGCATCCTGCCATATTGTTCCCTGTTGTGTTTACCTAAAGGGACAACTGCCCCTACCGTCCCCCACAATCACATTCCTAAGGAACAAAGGACAGATACCCTTAATGGTTTAGCCAGTTGAGCAGTTGGTCAGAGAACCTAATGATTCTCTGAAACAATACAGATGAATGTCACAACCAAAGACCAGAGTTACATACCATGTAATATACAAGCAAACATGTCTCCAAAATACATTAGTTAAGAAATTGCCACAACACTGGCTAACTGTAAGCAGAGTGCTGGACTGCAGAGTTATGCTTACCAATCCACCAGGACTTTCTGGACTGTTTTTGCTGCTTCAGCATGAGACATGACCAACATCCTAACATTTTCCACCCACTTCACCACTACCTGGTCTTCAGGGAACACGTGCAGCCTCCTGGCCACAACTGTGACATTCAATGTCCTAATCCTGTCCAGCATAACAATCACTCATACCACACCTGAAACATGTTCAAACACTTCAGTGGGAAAACCGCAGTGTGCTGGAGACACTATTCCTTGAGGGCTATACTGTCTCAGATAAATAAGACCCACAATAATCTTTCCATTGAACATACAATTTAGTTTTTCAAAACCCCAAGTACTTTGAGAATTTTCATCTTGACCTTCACATCCCAAACTTCCACAGATACCCCAGAGATATTGTCCTTTACTGGGGCACAAATAAAAATCAAAGTGAGTCATCCCTTTCTACTGGATTTGGATGAGACTCACTATGTATCTGTACTTTGTATGTATTCAATTCCTCTGCCAAATTCAGTTTTAAAAAACAACATAAAACACAACACAATTTCTAATTAATGCAGTCATGTGAGGTGAATTAACATAATATGTTAATAGGTTGATACACCGATCAGCCATAACATTATGACCACTGACAGGTGAAGTGAGTAACACTGATACACCAATCAGCCATAACATAATGACCACTGACAGGTGAAGTGAATAACACTGATACACCCATCAGCCATAACATTATGACCACTGACAGGTGAAGTGAATAACACTGATACACCCATCAGCCGTAACATAATGACCACTGACAGGTGAAGTGAGTAACACTGATAACCTCGTTATCATGGCACCTGTCAGTGGGTGAGATATATTAGGCAGCAAGTTAAAATTCTGTCCAAAAAAGTTGACTTGTTAGAAGCATGAAAAATGAGCAAATGTAAGGATCTGAGTGACTTTGACAAGGGCCAGATTGTGATGACTAGTCGATTGGGTCAGAGCATCTCCAGAACTACAGCCCTTGTGGGGTGTTCCCAGTCTACAGGGGTCAGTACCTATCAAAAGTGGTCCAAGGAAGGAAAAGCGGTGATCCGTCAACAGGGTCATGGGCGGCCAAGGCTCATTGAAGCACGTGGGTGGCGAAGGCTGGACTGTGTGGTCCGATCCAACAGACCAGCTACTGTAGCTCAAATTGCTGAACATTTGAATGCTGGTACTGACAGACAGGTGTCAGAACACACAGTTCATGGCAGTTTATTGCATATGGGGCTGCGTAGCTGCTGACCCGTGGACATGTGAGCATCAGAACTGGACCACAGAGCAATGGAAGACGATGGCCTGGTTTGAGGAATCGTGTTTTCTTTAACATCACGTGGATGGCGGATGTGTGTGCATGGCTTTCCTGAGAACACATGGCGCCCACATAGAATGATAGTGACTCCACATAGGTCAGCCTCAAATGTCTATTGTTCCTGGCTCATAGGCGCTGTGCATAATAGCCCAGGGGCATGGAAATGCTTAGGAGAGTGTCAGGGTGTCTCTGAAAAGAAAGAAACAGGCTGGCTGGAACCTACTGCCTCAGATAATGGCAGAACTCTGAGCAATCACATTCATTCATAGAACCCCTAATAATAATAATAATAATAAAGAAAGAAATGTAGAGAAGCCCAAGTTATTTCACCCCCCAGGAATGTGCTGGCTCTGACTGCTGAACAGTCAGTTTGCTGCCAATTCTTAGAAAACTTTATTTAACAACTGACTAACATAAGGCTTGTGAGGAAGTCCAATTAACATGTGCTGTAGTGACACAAGTGATTGTTTAGCTGAAATAAAAACATGCAAAATTCTGAGACTTGTGTAGCCTTTGGTCATTGACTACGGTTTGTTATGGAAACAGATAAATGTTATATCATTATCATCACAACCAAACTAACGGCTATTGAATCAGTCCACATGATGAATCTATCAGACATATCTGTACATGTGTTTTGCTGTGTTCACTGTAATTTTAGGTTTATTGTTATTCCCTTGTAGTATACAATTTTTCATTGTTTATTTATATTTGCATTTTTGACATTATCTCTGTTGTTCTTGTGTGTGGCAGTCTTCTTTTCTAGGAATTCAAATCTCTTTTGACAGATTTTCATTGAAAGTAAGAATGGGCTCTCAACTGACTTGCCGTGTTAAATAATGTTTAAATGAATCAAATAAAATCTGCCATATAATGGATAGAGCTATTATACTGCACATTGGGCATTATCTACAGGGAGCCTCTATTTGTTGTTTTTAAAATATTTTTTAGTGAATTGAGAGAACAAACCATTTTTTTGTGAGTCGTATAACTGAATCACTCAATTGAACAACCTGCATCAGATCTGTACCCCTGGATCACTGGTTTCATACTGAGTGGGGTGTGAGGAATCAAATTGCTCTGTACCCTCCGAATCACAGGTTTAATTCTGAGCGGGGTGAGGGGAATCAAACTGATCTCAAACAAATGTACAAAGCATCTTGACGATAATGGACAAAAGGTCAACATGCGGTCATCTGGAATTGTAAAGCAGACTTGCAGCCCTGACAGAGAAAAGCATCCCCATAGCATGACGCTGCCACAACTATGTTTCGCAGCAGGAATGTCCGCAGGATGATGTGTGCTGCTGGTCTTATCACCAAACATAATGCTGAGCATTGAAGACAAAAAGCTTTATTTTGGTCTCATTATGCCTTCTGGTCAAATCTAGCTGAGATTTGATGTGAGTTGTTTACTTTTTGCCTCTTTCCCATAAAGGCCACTTTTGTGAAACACCTGGGCTATTGTTGGCAGCAGGCACAGTGTCTCCCAGCTCATCTGTGAAAGACTGTAACTTGTTAAGAATTAATGTATTAACTTATTCTTATTTATCCATTATTCTGCAAATGAACTGTAATAAATGTTCCTTTTTTAGACTAGGCCTAAATATGCTTTAGACTTCATGGTTGCCACATATAGAAGACCTCAGTCAGCATGCCCTGTTCTTAGAATTGATTATGGCTACAACTGAAGGCACGAGGCCTCCAGCCTATCTTATCTATGGCCCTGTACAGATGGCTCCAAGGTGAAGTTGCCTGTGTCTCCTCTGTTTCTTCCATTTGGGCAGGACAGAGACCAGGGTTAGCTCAGATCAGGTGGTCTGTTACTATGACCTAGAAGTTTTTATTTTAATAAATTGCAAACATTTTCCATCTCCTTTAGAGTTGATGCTGGCTTCTTGGTCTTCCCAACTAGTGCTTTTCTTGCCCAGAAGAAAGGGCAGCCTCTTCTACAGATTAACTGCCATATTCTCTCCATTTCATTGTAATGGACTTCACTGTGCTCTGGGGAAAATTCAATTCCTTGTTAATGTTCTTGCATCCTAACTCTGTTTGGGGATTTTGAAGAACCTTCTGGATTTGCTTTAAATGTTCCTTTGACATTTGGATTTAGTTTTTGATAGAAATTTCACTAACTAACTTTGGGACAGTCAAAAGAATATTTAACTGGAAATTATGTGAAATCACTTAATTATGCAGATGGGCTCAATTTACTCTATTCATAACTACGTATGTGATATTTACAGAAAATGTGTTATCCAACTGCTCGTTCAGGTATATCACAGAAAAGTGGGTGAGTACTTATGCAATTAATTATTTTCTGTCTTATTTTTGTGATTAATTCAAAATAATTAGCAGATTTTATTATTCACTGTGACATTATGGATATGCTGTGTTTTAATGTTAAAAAGTCATATATTGGTTTTGACTTCTCAACGGAATGTGGAAAAGTCCAAGGAGGGTGAATGCTTTTGAGAGCCACTGTTATTTTTATATTGTTGGTTTGCAAAATACATTTTTATATCAAAATGGAGTCACATCCCAAAATATTTTGGAGCCCTTTAAAAACCTTGCGTGTCTTTATAAGCAGATGACTCAACATTATACATGTCAGCACCCACAGCTAGTGAACTCACTGCCCTTAACAAAGAGTTGCAGTCGGTTTGAGAAGGGTTGTGTAACACAAAGCTAGTTCAGAACATATTGAAAACCCAAAGTCAGTCGGTTTTAAAAGGGTTGTGTAACACAAACCTAGTCCAGAACATATTGAAAACCCAAAGTCAGTCAGTTTTAAAGGGGTTGTGTAACTCGAAGCTAGTCCAGAAGATAATGAAACCCCAAAGTCAATATAAGAAAGCTTGTGTATTCATAAGCAAGTGCAGAACAGAATTGAAAATCAAAAGCACTCTATTTGGTCGAAATAATTTCCTGGGTACTGGACCTGACCTGAATTAAATAAAGGGAGATTTGGCTGTTGAGCAGGAAGAGGAGTCTAAAAAGCTCCTAGGTGTTACATTAGACTGCCATCTGTCATTCTAAATGCATGTTCATTCGGTTAAACATGGTAAGAGCTCTGCCTGTAATAAAGACATTGGTTGCTCCTATAAACACTGCATTCAACCAGGCAGATAGACCCAGAGCTTGCTGTATCACATCGTCTCACCCAGTTACGTAATCAGCTGCAGCAGAGAAAAACGTCTGAAAGCTTCAACGCGTCCAGAACAGTGGGGACCAGAGTAGCATGTCTAACCCTATGCTGTGTTCAAAAGGCCAATGTCAACAATCTGCATGGCAATCTAACCTGGTTCAAGCAAGCGGTCAAGCCAGTGCATGGTATGGTGTTTTGGGGCGAGCGTAAATATCAACAGCAAATTTGCCGTAAAGAAAACAAAATAACTATAGTTCACTTGCACAACAACTCAGCACTGTCTAGCCTAAATAAATTGTTTTTAAATGTAAATATTTCCATTCATTTATGTAGTTCTGTCCTGCAGCTCTTCAAGTTGGTCCTGGTCGGGGCAGATCGGTCCAGGTCAGGGAGGATAGGTCCTGGTCGATGCGGATCGGTCCAGGTCAGGGAGGATAGGTCCTGGTCGAAGCGGATCGGTCCAGGTCAAGAAGGATCGTCCAGGTCGGGGAGGATCGGTCCAGATCGAGGAGGATCGGTCCAGGTCAGGGAGGATAGGTCCAGGTCGAGGAGGATCGGTCCAGGTCATGACATGATTCATACATTCTTTAAAGTTTTTCTCTTTCATTTCAACTGAATAACCCCATGTAACACTTTTGATTTTCTCACCAGATTATCACCAGATATATTAAATCAATGTAAACATTAATGGAATTTAGCATTTATACAAATGGCACCTTGGTGTTTTGGTTGGTTTGCAGTAAATCCAGATAGTTTTCTTTCTGTTGCATAGTTGTTTGTAGAACAGTTAATTAAACATAAGTACACTGAGCAGCACTGGGGAGATGCACTGAAGAGTTAGTGATTCTAAGTCTTACGTTCATTCATTCAATGAAGAGTTAGTGATTCTAAGTCTAACATTCATTAATTCAGTGAAGAGTTAGTGATTCTAAGTCTTACGTTCATTCATTCAATGAAGAGTTAGTGATTCTAAGTCTAACGTTCATTAATTCAGTGAAGAGTTAGTGATTCTAAGTCTAACGTTCACTCATTCACTGAAGAGTTAGTGATTGTAAGTCTAACGTTCATTCATTCACTGAAGAGTAAGTTAGTAGGTCTAAGAGTACCCATTAATGACAGTATTCATGAGTTATGAATTCAAAAATTCACTGCCACAGCCATCTGAAGTGTCTACTCAGTGCCAATAGAAGAGCTTAAACCACCTAGTTGCTCTCATTTTCGTGTGGAAGTTCAAGTGAGGTATCACAGCCACTTGAAGTGGAAATCCAAACACGTTCTGGTGGTACCGAAGAAAATCGCTTAGTGATGTTTCAGAGCGACTTTTCCAACTGAGTTGAAAGACAGTTTTGTTTCTCCTTTATAACTGTTAGTGTTTGGATTAACATCCCTTAACGTTCCACAACTTCCAATATTAAAAGTGCACTGTTTGAAGTTCCAAGCAGTACATTTAATCGGTGGAACAAAGCCATTATATTGTTTTTTTTTGCACAGCCCCAATGCTTTAGACAAATGCAGTGTACGCATTGCCTTAAATGCAAAAACAACAAGTATTGTCTCTTTGTGCATAAACTGTTTTGAGGAACAACAAAAACTAGTTGATTGGTTTTTCTCTCAGAGGGAATTAGAGGCAAAGGCAAACAAGGAATCAGAAAAAGGGGAGAACTTGTTCCAGGAAGCTTAATCCATCTCCACACCAAACAAAACCGACTTCCATCTATACAAAGTGTTACACTTGACTGGTCACGTTAGTGAAGGCCACATTGTTCCTATAAAACAGGAGACATTATCTGCACAGAAGAATCAGTGTGCCGCAGTGAACAGCAGAACACTCCCTTGCCCCAATTCACAGTTTTCAATTACAGCCTTTTATGGTTGTTTCATTAGAGACAAAGCCTTTCCAGAATACCTTAAACATAACACAGAGGACAATGGACGCCTCCACATGAACGTTGTCTTGTGTTATCCTTGTTGATCCCAGGCCAAATTGCATATGTCCTCCGGTTCATTTGAATTCCTTCAAATCTGTGTCGTTCCCCATTTTGAATTCAATTATATGATACGTTCAATGGGTGGCCATTAAAGGAGAATGTGGAAATTGAACACGTCTGTGCAGCAAAGCTATCTACTATGTTCAACACCACACAAGGTAATCCAACACTCACGTGCTTTCAATTGCAGACTGAACCTTTACCGCCATTTCTCCGATCACAGTAAATACGTTTCACAGGACATGTGGGGCAAAACAAAATCCGGTAGATCACCGATAACATATCCATTAATCACCCCTTTAATGTCATGATTTCTGGTTGCGTGAATGCAGCAGTTCTTCTGTAATGAGTTGCTGCGTTGTCTCGTTTTTGGGCATCCCCCCCTTCCACCCCCAATACTAACCTATGTTCCTCTCCATGCTTCCCACAGGACATTTTCACAAACTCCCCTCAACGCTGATCTCTGCTTTACTGGTTAGCGGTGCGCTTGGAGCAGCTGACACCAGAGTCAATGGAACGGAGGCACCTGAGTGGAAACGCTGAGGGAAAACGCACCTGGAAATATTTTCGCTGAAGTACAAAGACGGATGGTTGTGGAAGGGCCAGCGATCTTGAATTGAACACGGCCCTTTGACAGACGTCCTCCGTCTCACTCAGGACGAGGTGCGGTCAAGAAACCCAGTTTCCACGGCTTGGTAGTTAAAGCGTCCTCTTTGGACCATCAAGTGGTTTTTAAATATGCTCCTGTTGTTGTTATTATAGGACATGAACACAGTGAAACCTTGTCTACCTCTATGAACTACAGTCAACAATATAAAGGGATTGCTACTTGAAACACTTGACTAAGTTTACAACCCAAATGCGGGATGTAGTAAAACTAATGTCAGTACATCCTGATATAAATAAATGTTGCTCTGGAAGGAAGTTCACTGGTGTCGACAAAGGGCACAGTAAGATCCTAGTCCCCTGAAAAATATTTTACTGGATGAAAGATGGTTGCAAACCATCAGACTCTTTCTTCAGAACTGATGTGCAATTTGTCAAATTGCTGCCAGGATCAAGAATGGCAGCAACTTTTTATTTAGCGACGCTCTCTCAGATGGCCTGTTTCAAAGTGTTCCTTGGAGAAGTGATACAGTGAGATACAGCAGCAGACATCGATATATTAAGATATATAATATATAGATATATTCAGACTGATTGTTCTTCAGTCTTGATATATTCATCAAGACTGAAGAACAATGTTCCTATTCTTGATTTCAGATCCTGTTGTTTGTACAGATGTCATCTGGTACACAATGTGTGGCCAATGCGAGTGAGACTTCTGTAATCACAAGCCACTGTTTTTGTCTAAGGTGTCCGTTCAGTTCCCCTATGGCCGTGTGTAAGATCCATGAGTTGCCATTCTCCTCACGCATCAACACACTTGACAGTCAGACACAAACACATTGGAAGGTTGGACGTTTGAAAATAAGTATAAGGACTCTTTCACACTCACTGATCAACTGATTCTTACATTTACCCCACGGTACGATGATGGGCTCTGTCAGGCTGCTTCTGTGAGACATCTACAAAATGATCTCAGGGAGTGTACACTTGAATAAAGGTTGTGATACTTAGATCCATAAATGAATCTCTGTGGAGAATAAAGGTAGATTGTTTTCGCGAATCAAATACTTATTAAATAATGATTTATGGAAACTTCTCGGGTGACATTTTTTTCTATTGAAGTTATTTTCTCTGTTAAAAACGAATCTCCTTTATCAGTAAGATTTCAATTTCGTATTCCTTCTGTCCTCTCTTCTTGATCATCGTCTCGTTGTCAAACTTGACTGGATCAGAAAGAGGAGGAACCTCTCCTCCAAAGGTAGATCTTGTCCAAATTTTGTCCAAAGATAGATCTTTTAGCAAGAAAATATCCCCAAACCCATTAAAAACATAAAAGTCATTATTAACTGACCACAAAACCAAAATGTCAGTGTTTGGACTAGAAAATCTGTTTTGAAATTGAATGGGCCATTCATTAGTGCAGATGATGGGTGTATTGAATGGATGGCTGAATGACAACTCTTACACAGGGCTAGTTCTGTCGTCTGCTCGTTAACTTTTAACCTTCGCTCTGTGCCATAACATCAGGTGTTTGTTTCATCAACACTCTTCCTCATACGCTCTATACTGAGCGTATAAGAGCTTGTTTGCTTCTGAACTTCATTTTACATTTCACACATCATAATTTCTCCATGGTACACTGCCAGTTCAGCCATACCTTTAAATGGCACTCGGGTAATAACAAACATTATTTCTCAATTTCATTGAGAAATCATGAATCTTCCAGGTATCAATGAACGTCCTGCTTGCGCTCACCGATGCGAACAACGGGAGCAGCGTTGCTCATTCATCCCGTGGCATGATTTAATATCTTTCTCCCAGTAGCGATGATAAGGAGTAAATCAGTGCTTGCGTCACATTTATTTTACTGTTAACATCCGAGAGGTCTTCATCTATGTAGTCGGCTTTTTTAAAATAACGACGTCTAAAAATTCCCTGTACAATGCGCCTCCTCAAAGTCTAAATGGCAAATCAAACAACATGCAAGAAAACTGTCGGTCTGTACGGAAGAAATATAGCTGAATTAACATTCTGAATGAGGACCTGTTCAGAAAATAAATAGCATTGGCTCTGAGGTATGCTGGTTTTTGATTTTTTTTTACATTCTAAACGACAAATCAAACATTGGGAGAAAAGTGTAGGGTTGTATGAATATATCTACTATGACTCATTCAGTGAGGTTTTGTAATAAATGCTTCTAGCCCTTAGCGTTGTAAATATGTCTCTCATCAGACAAAGCCAGCTCCGTCGGGGGTAGTGGTGGTGTGTGCGGGGGGGAGTGTTGTATGCAAATATATTGGCGGCACTACACAGCCTTAGGCGGCAGACTGAGGTTCATGGATCTTTTGATGAGCAGAGCACTGTTCCTCTTTCATTACATTTCATTAGAGTTCAAGTACATTTGAGAAATTATGAAATACACCCTAAACATTTCTTACTTTGTCATACTGTGTGCAATAAAAAAATATGTAATATTTTGAAAGAAACTGCACTTCTTTTAGCATTACTGTGCGGGACATAGTATGACAATGCATCAATCATTCACAGAATTGACATTTTTGCTTTTCCAACCTTTGGATTTTAACTCTTGCCTAATGTAATGACTTCGAGAGCAAAGATCCAACAAGGACCAAACACCTATCCTCTCTCAAAGTAACCAGCCCCATTAACACTCCTAATGTATTTCCCCCTTTTAATTTTCCAAAGGTGATTTTCAATTACACTTCTTGCCCCTCTTTGCCCCATTCAGAGATCACCAAAATCCATTAAATTGATCTAATGGGGTGTAGAGCCATTTGCTTCCCTCATGCAGTTACTGAATCCATTCTCCATTTGTAATTGATTCAACGCTAATAAAACTCTCTGTTGTGAATTCCAATTTCTGTCCTTGTTTCTCCCCGGGGCACGGTGGTGTCAGTAAATATGTCACCGAAAAGATTGATTCACCAGTCTGTTTAATAGAAATTATCCATATTCCATTTGATAATAAAATGCCAAAAGTAGCCTACGGACACTAATTGGTTTTATGTTCTAGTTCCGTTGGAAACATTCGCAAATTGGTATTTCGTACCTCATGCTTCCTTGGCTCTGACAGTGATTGTCTTTGACAATTCTCAGTCCATTCTGACACCTGTTCCCTTTCTCTTACACACACACACACACACACACACACACACACACACACACACACACACACACACACACACACACACACACACACACACACACACACACACGCGCGCACACACGCGCGCACACACACACACACACACACACACACACACA
>JACXGJ010011642.1:0-19430 GCA_016801105.1 Esox niger | reverse complement strand
GAGGGAGGGAGGGTAGGGGGAGCGTGGTAGAGGGAGGGAGGGTAGGGGGAGCGTGGTAGAGGGAGGGTGGGTAGGGGGAGTGTGGTGGAGAGGATGATGGGAGTTGAAAGACAACTTCTCAAAGCATTGGGTGATTATAGTTAGAGGGTCAGGAGAGAGGGGGGTGGATATATTTGTCTATGAGTTCTGTTACCTGTATTAACTGCAACTGTTTGAACTTGTTACCTGTATAAAAGACACCTGTCCACACACTCAATCAAACAGACCCCAACCTCTCCACAATGGCCAAGACCAGAGAGCAGTGTAAGGATATCGGGGATAAAATTAGACCTGCACAAGGCTGGGATGGGCTACAGGACAATAGGCAAGCAGCATGGTGAGAAGGCAACAACTGCTGGTGCAATTATTACAAAATGGAAGTTCAAGATGACAGCCAATCTCCCTCAGTCTGGGGCTCCATGCAAGATCTCACCTTGTGAGACATCAATGATCATGATGTCACAAGGCTGGTGGCAGAACACAGGCGCAGAGACGTACAGGCGGTGATAATCCATGTTTAATGAAAACAACGAAACAAAACAATAGCAGCTCCGGTGACTTTGGGTCAAGTGAAACAAACCACTACACACCAAAATGACCCACACTAAGTGTGGGCAAACACTCAACATAAATGGGTTCCCCAATTGGAGGCAACGATCTGCACCTACCTCTAATTGGGAAGACCCAACTACATAGAGATGCCTAGAGGTATCTTCCTTTGTCCCGTCCTGACTATGGCCCCAGCCCAGTGGAGAGATGGCTAGGGGCATAGCCGGGACGTGACCTGAAGAGAGCTGGGACCACAGTCTCAAAGAAAACCATTAGTAACATATTACACCATCATGGATTAAAATCCTGCAGTGCACGCAAGGTCCTCCTGCTCAAGCCAGCGAATGTCCAGGCCCGTCTGAAGTTTGCCAATGACCATCTGGATGATCCAGAAGAGGAATGGGAGAAGGTCATGAGGTCTGATGAGACAAAACTAGAGGTTTTTGGTCTAAATTCCACTCGCCATGTTTGGAGGAAGAAGGATGAGTAAAACCCCAAGAACACCATCCCAACCGTGAAGCATGGGGGTGGAAACATCATTCTTTAGGGATGCTTTTCTGCAAAGGGGACAGGACGACTGCACCGTATTGAGGGGAGGATGGATGGGGCCATGTATCGCAAGATCTTGACCAACAACCTCCTTCCTTCAGTAAGAGCATTGAAGATGGGTCATGGCTGGGTCTTCCAGCATCACAACGAACCAAAACACACAGCCAGGAGTGGCTCCGTAAGAAGCTCCGAATTATAGGAAAACCTGCAAAATCAGCAGTGTATCAAATACTTGTTCTCCCCACTGTAGGTTGCTTCTTTCCTTCATCTTCCATTCTTTTCTCTTTTTCTCTAAGCCTGGCCTCCTGGTTTAACCTGATCCACATCCTGAATTTTTCAAATAGAACCTCCCTTTTTTGTCCTACATTTCTTACTCTAACCATGGCCTTCACTAACCTGAGCATTCTCATTGTGTCCGCTTTCAAATAATTAAATGTCTCTCTTTCCTCCTCCCCTTTGTTCTTTTCCCTAAGCATGGCTTCCTCTTTTATGCTGAGCTTTCTCAGCCTGCTTTCTTTTGGCTTCCTCCATTTTCTGCTGTATTTGTCTAACCATGGCCTCCAACCTGAGCTGTCTCAGCTTGGCTTCATCCACTAGAGCCTCTTCCATTCTTTTGTCATCCACCATTTCCTTCTTCACTTATTTAACCCTGGCCAACTATACTTTCCTTCACCATGGCCTGTTCCTTTCATTCCTCCTTAGCCTTCTTCTCCGACCTATACTTTTCTATCAATATACACTACTGTTCAAAAGTCTTGGGTCACTTTGACATTTCCTTGTTTTCTATGAAAAAACACATGACATTAGTTTGAACAGGAAATTTATAAAAATGAATTGGAAAAATTGTCATTTACAAGGTTAGAAATAAATATTTTTTATTGAAATAATAATTGTGTCCTTCAAACTATACTTTCATCAAATAATTCTTTATTTGTAGCAATTACAGCCTTGCAGACCTTTGGCATTCTAGCTGAAAATATGTTGGATTAATCTGAAGATTTCTCCACATGCTTCCTGAAGCACCTCCCTCAAGTTGGATTGGCATGATGGGCACATCTTATGTACCATTTCAAACCGTGCCTACAACAGCTTAATAGGGTTGAGATCCGGTGACAATGCTGACCACTCCATTATAGACAGAATACCATCTTACTGCTTCTTCCCTGAATAGTTATTGTGTAGTTTGAAGCTGTGCTTTGAGTCATTGTCCTGTCAAGTGTCATACACAGGTTATGGCAAGGCACTGCAAAATGGACTGATAGCCTTCCTTCTTCAAGATTCCTTTTACCTTGTACAAATCTCCCACTTTGCCAACACTGAATAACTTTCGGATGATCACATTGCCTCCACCATACTTGACAGATGGTGTATCTGGAGTATCTTTTCATTTGGTCTGTCTAACAAATGTTCTTTGTGATCTGAACACTTCAAACTGTCCATAATACTTTTGCCATTTATGCCCGATTTAATCTCTTGTTTTTATTGGCCAATCTGATTTGTCTTTTTCTTTGTTATTTTGCCTTAAAGGACAGAATACCAGAGTTATCACTACACTGCTGAGGTTAAGACTCAGGTTTTGCAGGTACTATTTAATGAAACTGCCAGTTGAGGACATGTGAGTCATTTGTTTCTCAAACTAGAAGCAAATATATTTGCCATCTTGATCAGTTGTGCACTGGGGCCTCATGCACCTCTTCCTATTCTGGTTAGAGACAGTTTGTGGTGTTCTGTGATGATAGTACACAGCAATGTATGATATTTTCAATAGAATAATAAACTTAGATTAGCAAACACAGCATGTCATTGGAATACAGGAGTCTTTGTTGCTGATAATGGGCCTCTACGTCTATACAAATTTTTCGTAAGAAATCTGCTGTTTTCAGCTATAATAGTTATCTGCAACTTTAACAATATCTACACTGTATTTCTGATTAATTAGCTTTTCTTCCAAAAACAAGGACATTTCAAAGTGATCGCAAACTTTTGAATGGTTGTGCATCTTCATCCATTCCTAAATCATCCTCAATTTATCATCGACATTCCTAAATCATAACCCTGATTGCTTCACTCACACTGTGAGGCAACCTGCAATATTAGCGTTTAATTAAAAAGTGGCATTTCTGTTCCCCTCAGGGGGAACAGTATTCTATTTCCCTCAGGGGGAATAAACTACCAGAAGATATTAGACATGCCCCTAACATATCCATTTTAAAATCCAGGTTAAAAACACTTCTCTTTTCAAGTGCCTGTGACCGATCAATTAAACTTAACCGCATTGTTTAGCCTTACAGATTTATAGCTTCCTATGTTTTTATCCCGTTTTTATTTTATTTCTATTTTCTTATTCTAATGTATGTTTTATTCTAATGTTGTTTTTATATTTTCATTTGAGTATTTGTTTTTCTATATTTATTATTTTTCTTTGTAAAGCACATTGAATTGCTTCTATGTATACATTTTGCTATATAAATAAACTAGCTTACTATTTTGGCAGAAAGACGGAGTGATCCTTTTTGTCCTATTGGTGGCGACAGCACTGGCGGGTTAAAAACAAACAAAAAAACACTGTAAATAAAACCAGATAGGGTGAACGTATAAAATATACATCGTATGACTGGTACATAAACCATTGATCCGGCAGGGAAGGAGTGGCAGGGAGTTGTATATATACAGCGGGTGATGACGGGAGTGGGAACAGGTGTGTGAGTGGTGATTGGGAACCGGTGCGGGAACAGGTGTGCGTTAGCAGGTCAGGGACGGGAGCGCCCGCCTCTGCGCGCTCGCGTAGGCGGAGGCGTGACAAACACATGTTAATGATAGGCAACTAGAACATCTCACATTGGCCCTGAAACAAAACATCTCACATTGGCCCCAAAACAATAATAGTATTACCTATTAAAAAGCATTAGGTCGACCGACAGTGCCATGTTAATTGCCCAATAAACAACATTGTCAGCAAGTTTATACATCTTCCAGGTCAGCGGTCTGGCCAAAGTGCTGTGCATACGGTGTAATAATCTTTCGCCATACGGTGTAGTAAGATTAAAGGTTAATTTATGTCCATGTGAAAGTGTGGGCATGGTCACTCTGTGCATGGACTGAGTAAATTTGGATTATCATGGTCAGAAGTTCACTCCCCTTCTTGTGTCCTGGTGTGATATCACCACTCTCCCCCATCTTCCCCCCTCTTTATATTGATTCACACTAACTCATTGTTAGTTTGAATCAGAACTTGCATTTACATTTTATGAAACATTTTATTAAAAAAAATAGTATCCTGTAAAACTATTCAAACAAAAAAAACCTTCTAGACATTGTTGGTGAATTTTCATGTTCGTTTTTTATAGGATTTCCATTAACAATACTATTTGCCTGGACATTCTAGCACAAATTTTTTTTTAATGGCCTCTTTATAAAATGTACATATTAACTAATTTATTTGCCCAGACATTGGGTGCTATCTCAACAACATGTTTGTTGTTGAATTTCCACTCCGGTTGTTTCTAGAATAACCATTTGAACTACATTATTGGTCCAGTGTCAGCAACCTGTTCTCTCCCTGGGTTTTTGTAATAACAGAGAAGGGAAAAAGGGTATTTGTCAATTAACCACATGGTCTGACGGGCTACCATGATTATCATAAAGGAAGGTGCTACAGCCTGCTAACGTCAGTATTTGGAGCTATAATTTCCCCACATTAAAGTTCACTGCCACACAGTATACTTTTAAAGTATACTGCCACACAGAAACACTTCCCAGTATACTGATTTTAGACATACAGAACAGTATATTTAAAAGCAAGTTTAGTGTAACCTGAGAACAACATGACCATGAATATATTAATATACTCAACTACTTGCCCGCCCAATTGATAAAAATTGGCCATCGGTTTTAGTCACTTTGGCAAACAAATAACACAATTTCCACAATACAAAACATTCAAAGCTCTGCAAACTATTCTTGAAAACACTCTAAGCAAAAAACACCAACACCAAAACAGTCCATAGATTGGAACGGTCCGATAAATTGCCTTGGTAGCTTCAACAATGAGTTATGCAGAGCCAGACAGCAACATTTATCGGGAATGATTAACAAAAATATCAATGATACCTGCACTCTATTTGTCATGGTCGACAAGCTTACAAACCCAATAAGGCAGATAGCATCAGAACTCATGTCCACTGTGAAATGGGATGAATTTGCGTGTTTCTTTAGTGAAAAAATTTAAAGTGTTAGGCGAACCATCAGCACTACACAGTCTAACAAGGACACTGTAACATCACTACAACCACCAAGACATAACTTGGTTATTATGTCACACTTTACTACAATTGATCAAAAATCCCTTGAAGAAACAGTTCGTCATCTTATAGCTTCTACATGTTGTCTCGACGCACAGCCATCAGACTTTTTAAAAACAATTTTGAACTCTATAACAATGGACCTGCAGCAAATAGTTAATAGCTCCCTGCAATCTTGCATTTTCCCAACATCTCTAAAAACAGCTGCCATTAAGCCCCTATTAAAAAAGAAATGACTGGATGCATCTATAATGAACAACTACAGACCTGTTTTTAATCTCCCTTTTATCGCAAAGATCATTGAGAAGGTTGTATTCAATCAGCTCACCGATTTTGTGACCTCAGGAGGTCTCTTAGACAAATTTCAGTCAAGCTTCCGACCATACTACAGTACTGAAACGGCCCTGATTAAAGTCTTAAATGATATACGGCTGAATACTGACTCAGATAAAATAACTGTTCTAGTTCTTCTAGATCTCAGTGCAGCCTTTGACACTGTAGATCATAGAACACTTATAGATAGGCTGGAAAATTGGGTAGGACTTTCTGGGACAGTCCTTGAGTGGTTCAGATCTTACCTAGATGGCCGGAATTTCTTTGTCCCCATTGGTAATCATGAATCTGGTAGGGTGGCTATGACATGCGGAGTTCCACAGGGATCAGTTCTCGGACCGCTTCTGTTCAATCTCTATATGCTACCTCTGGGCCAAATTCTACAGAACAACAACATTAACTATCACAGCTATGCCGATGATACTCAAATATATATGTCTCTCGAACCGTATGAAAACAGCTCAATAGACTCTCTGTGTCACTGTATAGAGATCATAAATACCTGGATGAACCAAAATTGTCTACAATTATACCAAGATAAAACTGAGATTATTGTGTTTAGCAACAGAAATAAAAGAACAATTATTAGTAAAGAGTTGGATGCTTGGGCCCTTAAAAACAAGGATAAAGTCCGTAATCTCTGTTCTGATAGACTTAGACCTCACATTTAACAGTCATATCAAATCGGTCACCAAAACAGCATTCCACCATCTGAAAATATATCCAGAATCAAAAGCCTGGTGTCCCAAAAAGACCAAGAGAAGCTCATCCATGCTTTTATATCTAGTAGGGTTGACTACTGTAATGGCCTCTTAACTGGACTCCCTAAAAAGACTATAAAACAGCTGCAGCTCATTCAGAATGCAGCTGCTAGAATGTTAACCTGGACCAAGAGGACCGAACACATCACTCCGGTTCTTAAATCTTTGCATTGGGTTCCTGTCAGTTACAGAATAGACTTTCAATTGGTGCTTTTAGTTTATAAATCTATGAATGGTTTAGGACCCAAATACATTTCTGATATGTTGGAAGAATATAAACCGAGTAGGGCTCTAAAATCAATGAACTCAGGTCAGCTAGTAGAGCCCAGATTCCAAACTAAACATGGAGAAGCTGCGTTAAGCAGTTATGCTGTACACAACTGGAATAAACGACCAGAAGATCTTAGACGTTCACCAAATGTGTCCATTTTTAAATCCAGGCTAAAAACACTTCTCTTTTCACGTGACTGAGCTCTCAAACTTAACCCCTCTGTGAGCCTGTCTTTATAACAGCACTGTTTAGTATTACAGTTTTTCTAGCTTCCTTTGTTTTATATTCTATTTCAATTTTTTTATTCTGTTATAGTTTTTCTAGCTTTCTATGTTTTATATTTTATCTCAATTCTATTATCCTATGTTTTATTATTATGACTTTTTTTATATTTCTCTTCTTTAATTTATTGTGGTAATAAATGTACATCCTGCTATATTTTACCAATTGTAATGCAAGTTCTGGTGCTATCAGAGGAATAACCTCTGTGTAAACTGTTTCTGATTCTATTGCATTATATCTATTTTCACTGTAAAGCACATTGAATTGCTTCTATGTATGAATTGTGCTATATAAATAAACTTGCTTGCTTATTTCCATATTTGAACCATGTGAAGAAAAGACAGTCTAAGAGCACCACATTAACTATGGAAAACTGACACACACCTGAATGGGTTGCATCAAGTGAAATTCCAGCAAGGATGAACAACTCTGTTCTCAAAGAACAGGGTTTTTAAATGCCCATTAAATAGTCATATGTATATGGTCGTCACATTGTCATTCCGCCATGTGTCTCATACCAGGATCGTGCAAGATCTCACTTCGTGTAGTTGCAATGATCACGAGAACAGTGAGGACTCAGCGCAGAACTACACGGGAGGATCTTGTCAATGATCTCAAGTCAGCTGAGACCATAGTCACTAAGCCATGAAGAACTGAAATCCTGCAGCATCTGCAAGGTCCCCCTGCTCAAGAAAGCACATGTAAATGCCCTTCTAAAGTTTGCCATTGAACATTGAATGATTCAGAGAACTGGGTGAAAGTGTTGAGACCAAAACCGAGCTCTTTGGCAGTAACTCAACTTGTAGTGTTTGGAGGAGGATGAATGCTGCCTATGACCCCAAGAACAACAACACCACCATCAAACATGGAAGTGGAATCATTATTCTTTCTGGTGTTTTTCTGCTAAAGGGACAGGACAAATTCACCATATCATAGTCCGTCAAATCTTGGGTGAGAACCTCCTTCCCTCAGCCACGGAATTGAAAATGTGTTGTGGATGGGTATTCAAGCATGACAATGACCCAAAACACATTGCCAAGGCAACAAAGGAGTGGCTCAAGAAGAAGCACATTAGGGTCCAGGAGTTGCCTAGCCTGGCATACCTTGTGGCCAACTTTAATCAGCAGGAGATCAAATAATTGTTTCCATCACTGTATTTTTAACCAAAGCTAACATGATTTCTAAACAACAGGTCATGCCCAAGCTACTGGTCATGAATCCAGGGTGCAACTATTTTCATGGCCCATTTGTTCCAACACATTCTCACTAAGAAAGGTACATTCCTTAACTTATGTAGTTCCCACTCTCTAACAAAGTGCCTTCTGATTAAACTCATTGTACAATGTGCCAAAATACTGTAATGGGGAGAGACACACGGAACGGACACAGATGGTGTGTTCAGTGCCCTGGAGGGCATTTCATGATAGTGCGGGGGGGGGGGGAAAGGGGAAATTAAAACCATATGTCAAACCCATTTTTTGGGAGGCAGCGTCAACTCTGGGGAAGTCTCCCGGTGGTGATTTGGGAGAAATGGGTGCCTGCAGTCATAATCTTGATCTTGCAACTGTCAGGCTTCTTTGAGGGAGAAAAAGGAGCAGTAGTCTGAGGAGTCATAGTCGTTTTTGTTTTAATCTTTCAACTCAATAGAGTGGCTGAACAATGCTCATGTTAACGAGACAATAACACACAAAGACAAGGGGAGCAGAGGGAACATATATACTGGGGGAAATGACTGTGGATGATGATCAGGTGCGCTAAACAAGACAACAGGTGTGATGAGTTGATGAGATGGGCGGTGGTGTCAGAAGGCCGGTGACATCGAGCGCTGAAACCTGCCTCGTGCAGGGGGAAGATGGGCAGCAGAGGGTGCAGTCGTCACAGTACCCCCCCGAGCTGCGAGACGAGGCCGACCTGGAGGTCGCGGAGCAGGACAATCCGGGCGATGGCGATGGAAGTCGTGGAGAAGGGCGGTCCCGCACTGGGACCCAGCTCCGCTCCTCCAGGCCGTACCCCTCCCACTCCACGAGTTACTGGAGGCCCCCGGCCCGGTGTCTCGAGTCAATGATGGAGCGTGAACTGGAAGTGAACTGGGGGCCCTGGGCCGACACTATATCTTCGGGCACCCTATAATGCCAGAACAAGTATGTAAATAGAGCCTCGGCGGTCTGTATGGCCGAGGGAAGACAGGCCGGGGCTAGAGGCGACCGGTCTTAGTAAAACTGTCCACAACGACCAGGATAGTGGCATGGCCCTGTGAAGGGGGGAGATCGGTAAGAAATCGATTGAGAGGTGGGACCATGGTCGTTGTGGAATGGGTAAGGGATGCAACTTACACACCAGGAAGGAAGAGATGTACACCCTCACGTCCTTAGCCAAGGGGGGCCACCAGTACTTACCGGCCAGGGCCTGCATAGTCTGCCCGATGCCAGGATGGCCCCCTCTAACCATTGCCGCCACGCTGACAGGACTCTAAACATGGCCAACAGCTCACGATCACCCACGTCGTAATGCACCTCCACAACGAACTAGAGCAACGGGTCGGGATGGGCCAGGACTGGAGCGGTGGTGAAACAGTGTTTGAGTTCCACAAACGCCTGCCCCGCCTCTGCGGTCCACCGCAACCGGGTCGCCCCACCCCTCAGGACGGAGGTGATCAGACCCACGACCTGGCTAAAGCCCTGGATGAACCTCCTGTAATAATTAGAAAAGCCAAAAAATCGTTGCACACCCTTTACCGTGGTTGGGGTGGGCCCATTACGCACGGCATCAATGTATAGCCACACCCGTACAAGAGAAACAGTACCCCAGGATGGACACGACGACTGGACGAACAGACACTTCTCGGCTTTCAGGTACAGGTCATGCTCCAATAATCTAGCAAGCACTCTACGCACCAACGAGACATGCTCAGCGTGGGTAGTCGTGTATATCAAGATGTCGTCAATATACACCACCACACCTTCGCATAACATCTCCCTGAATACGTCAGTGATGAAAGATTGAAAGATTGATGGAGCATTTATCAAATTGTGCGGCATCACTAAATATTCATAATGGCCAGAGGTGGTACTGAAGGCTGTTTTCCATTCGTACCCTTCCCGGATGAGCACTAGGTAATAGGCACACCTGAGGTCCAAATTCGTAAAAAAGCATGCTCCGTGCATCCTCCCAACCTCCGCAGAGATTAGGGGAAGAGGACAGCTGAAAGGGATGGGGATCTTGTTTAGCGCCCTGCAATCGATACACGGGTGCAGACCACCGTCCTTCTTTTTCATGAAGAAAAAACTTGAGACCGGTGACTTGGAGGGCCTAATGTACCCTGTCCCAACGCTTCAATATACGCGGCCATCGCCGCCGTCTCGGTGTGGGACAGTGGATACATGCGACCCTTAGGAAGTGTGGCCCCCTTTGCGAGGTTTATCGCGCAATCCCCCGGTGTATGAGGTGGCAACACAGTAGCCTTAGCCTTGCAAAAGACCGCAGCCAAATCCCTGTATTTGGGGGGAATTGGCACGGTGGGAGCACTCTCTGGACTTTCCAGCGTGGTCGAACCCACGGAAACACCCAAACACCTACCTTGGCACTTCTGCAACCACCCCAAAAGGACCTGACTGGACCAGGAAATGACGGGGTCATGGAGAGACAACCAGGGAAAACCTAACACAACAGGGAATGTGGGAGAATCAATAATGTGAAATGAAAAGGTTTCGCTGTGTCGGCTGCAAGCGACCATAAGGAGAGGGACGGTACACTCGGTAACAAAGCGGGACCCTATTGGCCGGATGTCCAACGCTCTTACGGGTTGGGGGGTGGTAAGGACCTGAAGAGGAATGTAAATAAAATTCCCAGCAGCACCCAAATCTACCAGCGCCTTACACTGGGAAAGCAATGGAAAACCAAACCAGGGAAACAAACAGGGACGGTGCAGAGAGCGAGTGGGAAGGTGAATTGGCATGAACTACCTGGGGTGATGCGGAAGTGCCATGCCTGTCACCTCCGGAGTCAGAGAAGGAGGTGTAGCGCGGAGCAGCAGAACGGCCCCACGCATGTTTGATCACCCCCGCTCTCATCCTCCACGCCCCCTATCCGGGAGTGCAGCCATCCCCAGGTCCATAGGGACTGCGTTGTCCAGTTGGTGGGGTGGAACAGACGGCCCCCCGCCAGGACGTCCTCGGGCAGCCAGCATGTTGTCAAGGCAAATGGATGTCTCCACCAGCTGTTCAATCTCCTGGCCATCTTCCTCCAACTTGCTTTTGCGCAACAACATTTAAACAACAGAAAAATTACAAAAAAATGTTTGATTATCAGTATTATCTCTGCTGTGTGTGTAATGTAAGAAGTAGGTCCCAACGATGACATCATCAAGCAGCTCTCAGGAAAACTTCCATCCCAACATTTTACAATTTATCAAGTACAATTGGGGAAAGCAGCATTATCGATATGTACAGTGGGGCAAAAAATAATTTAGTCAGCTTAAGTTCTCCCAATTAAAAAGATGAGAGAGGCCTGTAATTTTCATCCTATGTACATTTCAATGAGAGCCAAAATTAGGGGAAAAAAAAACAGAGAATCACATTGCAGGATTTTTAATGAATTTATTGGTAAATTCCTTAGTAAAATAAGTATTTGGTCACCTTCAAACAAGCAAGTTTTCTGGCTCCCACAGACCTGTAACTTCTTACGCCCCTTAAGAGGCTTCTCTGTTCTCCACTCTTTACCTGTATTAATGGCACCTGTTTGAACTTGTTATCAGTATATAAGACACCTGTCCACAACCTCAAACAGTCACACTCCAAACTCCACTATGGCCAAGACCAAAGAGCTGTCAAAACACACGAGAAACAAAATTGTAGTCCTGCACCAGGCTGGGAAGACTGAATCTGCAATATATAAGCAGCTTGGGGTGAAGAAATCAACCGTGGGATCAATTATAAGAAAATGGAAGACATACAAGACCACTAATAATCTCCCTTGATCTGGGGCTCGACGCAAGATCTCACCCCGTGGGGTCAAAATGATCACAAGAACGGTGAGCAAAAATCCCAGAACCACACGGCGGGACCTAGTGAATGACCTGCAGAGAGCTGGGACCAAAGTAACAAAGGCTACCATCAGTAACACACTACGCCGCCAGGGACTCAAATCCTACAGTGCCAGACGTGTACCCCTGCTTAAGCCAGTACATGTCCAGGCCCGTCTGAGGTTTGCTAGAGAGCATTTGGTTGATCCAGAAGAGGATTGGGGGAATATCATATGGTCAGATGAAACCGAAATAGAACTTTTTGGTAAAAACTCAACTCGTCGGGTTTGGAGGAGAAAGCATGCTGAGTTGAATCCAAAGAACACCATACCATATCTGAGATTTTGAGTGAAAACCTCCTTCCATCAGCAAGGGCATTGAAGATGAAACGTGGCTGGGTCTTTCAGCATGGCAATGATCCCAAACACACCGCCCGGGCAACGAAGGAATGGCTTCGTAAGAAGCATTTCAAGGTCCTAGACTGGCCTAGCTAGTCACCAGATCTCAACCCCATAGAAAATCTTTGGAGGGAGTTGAAAGTCCGTGTTGCCCAGCGACAGCCCCAAAACATCACTGCTCTAGAGGAGATCTGCATGGAGGAATGGGCCAAAATACTAGCAACAGTGTGCGAAAACCTTATGAAGACTTACAGAAAACATTTGACCTCTGTCATTGCCAACAAAGGGTATATAACAAAGTATTGAGATAAACTTTTGTTATTAACCAAATACTTATTTTCCACCATAATTTACCAATTAATTCATAAAAAATCCTAAAATGTGATTTTCTGGAATTTTTTTTCTCATTTTGTCTCTCATAAGTGTGGCTATGATGAAAATTACATGCCTCTCTCATCTTTTTAAGTGGGAGAACTTGCACAATTGGTGGCTGACTATATACTTTTTTGCCCCACTGTACCTGAACATCCGCTCTCACCACAGCTGGAGACTAGGGGCAAAAAACCCTGGTGATAAGGATTATGGTTGTTGGGCGATATGACAAATTAAATCAGGTCAGGGCTTTTGAGACTGTTAGCAGCCAATGGCGGATAGTGTTGTGCTCCTTGCCCATTACACCGAAAGTTTTAAATTATCATTGGCGACATTGAAATGCAGAGCTGTACAGTAACAGAATGTACACGATATCAGAGCTCAGTACATCAACATGTTTTAAATGCCAGACACTTAGAACGGAGCACAGCGCAGATCAATTTGTTGGCCCGTACCTCCTACTAATTGGGCCCACTTTGAAAATGTTTTGTTTCTGAATGAGGCAAATGCTATAAATTAATCGGACCTCATGATATTTTGGATGGTGAGACATTACGAATTGTAATAAAAACTTTTTTGATGTCATATGACAAATGTACACTTAACACATCACTAAACTCTTGTAATATTTGTAAGCAATAATTGAGGCATGAGGGAGTGTGGGATATGGCTAATAAACAATGGCTAACAGCTCTTCCGAGGCATGATGCATTGCGGAGTGTTTGGACACTGCGTTAAGCCGTACTATATTAGCAATATATTACAAGCCACCGAGATGCCTTATTGCTTTTATAATGCAATTAGTGCAGTACAAAGTAATGTGATGTCATACCCATTACATTCAGTCTTATATCCCATGGCTAACAGCCAATCAACATTCAGGATTCAAACCATCCAGTTTAGAATATGTCATTTATCACTGCATAATCTTCAGTAAGAAGCTATTTGACTGCACAGAATTAATTATTTAAACAGCTGCAGCAATGCACACACTTTATACTGACAAATTATCCTTTCTAGTTCTGTCTTTCTCTGCTATTTCTCAACACTCTCTCTCAATATTCTCTCACTGGACTCTACCTTTCCCATCCTTCCTGCTGTTTTCTCCTTCTCTTTCTCCTTCTCTGTCTCTTTCCTGGGCTAAAACAGGCTTTGCTTTTGTGATTTACTTTCTATTTGAGGATTAAAAATCAATTATGCAGGAAGTCATGTGTAGGCGTGATTATAGCCGCGCAGCGACGGCAACTATTAATCACAGGACCACTCATCTTTGCAGCCGCAACTTAATGTTACTGAACACACCAGGCCAGGCAGATACATTTTGTCCTCACTGTTGACTTGAAGAAACTTGCAAAGATAAATACAGTAGTTTATTACCAACTGATATCACAGCAGCAAGTTCCCATCGTCAGCGATTATGATGCAGAGTTTCATTTATTGGTATGGCTTTTATGATTAATATCTGCTTGTCATCTATGAATATTACCTCTCATCTAGTAAATGTTTTCTATAAAGAGAGAGAGATCCATCTATAGAGAAGACTTTACCATATTGTTTGTTTGCATAAAGCATTTGTCTTTCACTCATGCCAGCTTTACCATAGTTCTTGCAAGAAAGAGGATATACTTTTTTTAAGAATGATGGTTGTCCTCTGTAATTAACCTGGGGTATTTTTGTTTTGCCAGTTTTGTTGTAAATGAAACATTTGAAAATGGAATGAGTTTGTAAATTAAAAAATATTTCACTCATAGCTAAAAGGTACTACAGGTACTGCATGTCTGCAATCGATAATGTACTGTATGTATGCTTGATAATCTAAACAAGCTAAATTTTAAACATTTAATCACCTTTTTTATGCAGTCTTTTTCATGGAACATTATACTCCCACACCAATTTGTAGACTGTGTACACCTCACTGAAACAGACAGCTGTCCAAAAGACATGATGATGCTCACTTGTGTCAATGAGAAAATGTTTGAAAGAGACAAGATGATGGCATAACGTTTTTGCAGTACAGAGCAAAAATGCAATGCGATTGCACACAGACAATATGTAGATATATCTTAGGCTGAATCAACATGGTCAGTTTTTCGTGTATATATATTTTTTTTTCAAGATTCAATATTGGTTGTAATACAGTACATACAAACAATAATGTCTGCTAAAACCTTGATTAATATTCCTGTCCTTCCTATCCACCACAAACAAATTTTCTCATCAGTATGCAAATATGCAATGCACTTGCCTGTCTCACTCTATACACCAATGGAAGTCACAATGCCGGGCAGACTTTTTGACCCTCAGTATACATAGATATATCCAATGGAACCATAGTACAAGACAGGGACCTAAAATTACACAGGAACACTATAACTAACTCAGAAGAAGTACTGAAAATTACCCCAAAATACCCAATCCACCCAAACATAATTTTGGAATCTTCTGGCTAAGATATTTTTAGTTATTTTGGAAATCTGTTTTGAGTACTTTGGGAATCTGTTTTGGTAACTTTTGGGTTTGTTTGGTAACTTGTTTGGTAATGCATGCTCTGGCCAAATTGTGGAGAAATCAAGGAACTTTTTATGATCCGAAGCATACGAGCTCATCTGTGAAGCATGGTGGATGTATTGTCATGGATTGGGGGTGCATGGCTGCTTCTGGAACAGGCTCATTAATATATATTGATTATGTAGCTGATGATGTTAGCAGCACAATTAATTCAGAAGTGTACAGGAACATTTTGTCTGTTTATGGAGAAATGCATTGACAGAAGTTTATTATGCAGCAATGACCCAAAACAAACTGCCAACAAAACAAAGGACTTCATCAGGGGAAAAAGAGGAAGGTTTTAGACTAGCCAAGTCAATCACCTGACCTTAACCCAATAGAGCATGCATTTCACCTCCTTAAGAGACTGAAGGGAGAAACACCCCAAAAAACAAGAACTGAAAGCCTGGAATGGCATCAAAAATGAAGAATGCAACAGTTTGGTGATGTCAATGGGTCGCAGGCATAAGGCAGTTATTGCAAGCAAGGGTTATGCCACTAAATATTGAATGTTATTTACTTTAAGATTATTTGTTCCATTAATTTTGCTCAGTTAAAAATGCTGTGGTCTAATACAAATGGTGATATGTCTTATGTTGTTTAACACATCTAGATGTGAATACCAGGAAATTAAAGCTGAAATTCTTGTCTCATACTTTGATCTTAAATCCATATGTCTTCAGTGACCATCAAAAACTAAGGAATTTGCTTTGCCATTCCAATACTTTTGGAGGGGACTGTATGTAGAAGTAGCTGATCTATGGGATTAAGGTCTGGAGACTAGGCATGCCACTCCAGGACCTTCATGCCCTTATTTAGGAGCTACTCGTTTGTTGCCTTGGCCGTGTGTTTTGGGCCATTGTCAGCCTGGAATATCCATCCACGACCCATTTTCAATGCCCTGGCTGAGGAAGGAAATTCTCATCCAAGATTTGACGATACACTCACCCTTCATCGTCACTTTAATGCGGTAAAACTTAGCAGAAAAACACCCCCAAAGCATAATGTTTCCACCTCCATGTTTGATGGTGGGGATGGTGTTCTTGGGATCATAGGTATCTTTTCTCTTCCTCCAAACACGGCGAGTTTGAGTTGAGTAGATTCCAAAGAGCTCGATATTGGTCTCATCTGACCACAACCCTTTCATCGAGTTCTGCTCTGAATCATTCAGATGTTCAATGGAAAACTTCAGACGGACCTGTACATGTACTTTCTTTGAGCAAGGGGACATCGTGGGCGCAGCAGGATTTCAGTCCTTCACGACGTAATGTGTTACCAATTGTTTTCTTGGTGACTATGGTCCCAGCTGCCTTAAGATCATTGACAAGATCCTCCTGTGTAGTTATGTGCTGATTCCTCACCGTTCTCATGATCATTGCAAATCCACAAGGGGAGGCCTTACATGGAGCTCTAGACTGAGGTAGATTGACAGTTATTTTGTGTTTTTTCCATTTGCGAATAGTTGCACCAACTGTTGTCACCTTCTCACCAAGCTGCTTGGCAATGGTCTTGTAGGCTATTACAGCCTTGTGTAGGTCTACAATCATGTCCCAGACATCCTTGGACAATTCTTTGGTCTTGGCCATGGTGGAGAGTTTGGAATCTGATTGATTGATTGCTTCTGTGGACAGGTGTTTTTTTTATACATGTAACAAGCTGAGATTAGTAGCACTACATAATCAGCAGGGAATCAAATACTTTTTTACACTACTGTACATGTACTCATAATGCAATGTAATAAGTGACAGTGTAACCATAGTTTTAAACACTCACAAAGACTCATCATGACTCACGGTCAAGTTAGCATGCAATCAAGTTCATTGCTGCTCCCACCTCGGTATTCTACTGTTCCAAAAAATAAGCAAGTTTAAAGTAATCAGATTGCTTTGGGTAAAGTGATGAAATGCACCAGGCAGAAAGAAGTAATACACTATAAAATATAACTATTTTTTATAATGTGGTCAAACTTCATTCACATTTCATATTTACACAAGATCTTTTTTTCTCAAGCTGCGTCTATCAACAAGTTGAAAGAAAAAACATACATTTACGCAATCTTACAATTGGCAATTTGGTATTTTTATTATATGACCTTGAATAGTCCAAAAAGAAGCAGAGTATAGAGCCTCGAAGCAGCCCTTAGCAGTGGTAAATCAGCTACAGCTCTGGGAAAAATTAAGAGACCACTGCAAAATTATCAGTTTATCTGATTTTCCCTGGTAAGTGTTTGAGTAAAATGATCATTTTTGTCTTATTCCACAAACTACTGACAACATTACTCACAAATTCTAAATACAAATATTGTCATTTAGAGTTTGTATTCATATAAAATATCAACTGGTCAAAATAACCAAAAATATATGCAAAGAAAACAATTTCAAATTCATTTTTCAACAACAAAATACTAATGTTTTAACATTGGAAGTGTTCTGAAATCCATATTTGGGGGAACAACTCGGATTTTTACTCACAGCATTCATGCGTCTTGGTATGTTCTTTACCCGTCTACCACATTACTGTTGGGTGAATTTATGCCACACCTAGCAACAAAACTTCAAGTAGCTCAGCTTTGTTTGTGGGCTTGTGACCATCAATCTTCCTCTTCAACAAATTCCAGAGGTTTTCAATGGGGGGGTTCAGATCTGGAGATTGGGCTGGCCATGACAGGGTCTTGATCTGCTGGTCCTCCATCCACACCTAAATTGACCCGGCGGTGTGAAATGGAGCATTGTCCTGCTGGATTTTTTTTATCTGAGTTTGGAAACACTGTCAGAGCAGAAGGAAGCAGATGTTCACCCAGGATAACCTTGTACTTGGCTTAATAATGCGTCCATCACAAAGACAAGTATACCCGAATCCTACTTTGCTGAAGCATGCCAAGATCATCAACGATCCTCCACCAAATTTCACAGTAGGTGTGAGATACTGTGGCTTGTAGGCGTCTCCAGGTCTCTGTCTCACCATTAGATGATTGTGGTGTTGGGCAAAGCTAAAAATTCACTTGTCAGAGAAGATGACCTTACTCCATTCCTCTACAGTCCAATCCTAATGGTCTTTTGCAAACTTCAACCTGGCTCTTCTTTGCTTCTCATTGATGAAGGGCTTTTTTCTAGCTTTGCATGACTTCAGCCCTGCCACTAGGAACCTGTTTCGAACTGTCCTCACTGTGCACTTCACCCCAGTTGCTGTTAACAATTCTTTTGTAGGTCACAATTCTTTTTGTAGGCCATCCTACGGTTGTTGAGTGACATTATAATGAGATAATGGTTTTCGCACTATGCCAGTCTCTAAGTTTGTAGTCCCCAATTTCTGTTGCTTGACTTTGTTCTTATGAACTGCCGTCTTTGAAATTCTCAGAATAGAAGCAATCAGACGTTCACTGAATCCCTCTGCTAGTAAAGCCAGAACTGAACCCTTCTTTTTCTCACTTAAAGCTTATCTTTTCAACTCTTTTGTCATGCTGAATTGTTATTTTTGCTGGACCGCGTAAGCGGAGCTGGCTAAGAAGAGCATATGTCTCTTACTGACTGACTGACTGACTCTTGTTAAATAGCGTAGTGGTTAGCAAAGCGGACCTGCAAACTATAGGTCCCATGTTCGAATACTGAAACGTGTAATGCCGTGGCGTAGTGGTTAAAGACAGTGCCTCTCACGTGGAAGAACTAAATGTGAATCTGTTGAGAGCAACAATATTTATTAATTTTATTTGTGAGCTAATTTGTGGAATAAAACTACATTATACATTATTGCGACTATTTCTGGTACATTTCACGAATCTCTTGTCTTTTCACTTAATGAGAAAGTTAGCTATCGTCACCATTATTAATAGTTATTGTATCAATGTCATACACAATTGAAAAAAAAAAATGTTGTTATGCCATGAAAGAAAAAAATACATTCTTATGCCATGAAATAAAATAGCTTTCGCAGACTCGCTAGCAATTGCTTAATTCTTGACAAATCCAGTAAGTTAGTTGTTTAAGAAAAATAATCGGTATTGAGTCCAAA